>JAHLJT010002406.1:175057568-175068574 GCA_031308135.1 Acheta domesticus | reverse complement strand
AGATGAATGTAACTCATTTCGAGTAGCGCTCATACACTGAGGTAGTTGTTCTCCTTGGAAGAAATGTCCGAGAATGCCACAAGGAATTGGTGGAAGCTGTTAGGAACAATGCCCTTCCGGAAGTCGCGAGATGGGCAGGAGAGTTCCTGCAAGGACGCGTACCAACCAGTGATCAGCAGCGCACGTGACGACCTGTGAGAGTGCAGGTCATTGCGGCCATCAAACATCTGCATAATCGGCCTTTAGAATGTTGTGAATTCGTACAATGCTTTGGAACATGAAATCAGCACTGTCATTTCAAATACCGTAATAAATGTGAAAAACACAATTTTGATGCGTCTATAAATGTCCATGCACTTGCTAGTTCATATCTTGTCCTTCCATGAGTGTATTTCACATTTCCACACCCATCCCCCCAAACCAGGAAAAAGACTCGTCAAAAAAGAGCCATGACTTCTGACTTATGCCCTAACCCTCGTAGAATCATTAGGTTTCTGTCATCATGCATAAATAATAAGATTTTTTTGCTTTTCGGACAATGTAGAAAAGTTGATTGAAGGAACAGATTCCTTTTGTACAGAAAGGGCGGCCACCTCAGTCACCAGCTTTGTGGCACCAGCAAAGGAGGGAAACTCCAGTCTCCCATCACGTGGTGCAATAAAGCGTCCTGTTTAACTGGATGCAATCACAAACTGTACTCTGTTTTCCATGCATTCTATTTTCAAATCCTCTATATAAAAAAAATCTAAATTAATGTGTGAGGAAGATGAAGGAAAATGAACAAATTGCGATATCATATAATTTTATATATTAAGGAATTGAGAACATCAAGAGATTGGAGACATCGGGAATTGGAAAAATCCAGCATTGGGAGCTATTCAGAAATTGGGACTATCAAAGAATTGGCACTATCTAGGAATTGGAAATGTCAAGGAATTGGAGATATCCCGGATTTGGAGCTATAACGGAATTGGAGCTATAACGGAATTGGAGCTATCACGGAATTGGAGCTATCAAGGAATTGGAGCTATCAAGGAATTGGAGCTATCAAGGAATAGGAGCTAACAAGGAATTGGAGCTATGAAAGAATTGGAGTTAGAGATATCACCGAATTAGAGATAACTGAATTGGGGATGACATGGAGATGAAGATAACAAGGAATTGAAGGTATTAAGAAAATGAAGGTACAAAAAAATTGAAAATTGGAGATATAAAAGAAATAAATTGAAGATATCGAGCAATTGGAAATGTGGAGGAATTGGATACATAAAGAAATTTGAGATATGGAGGAATGGAAGAACAGGAGGAATTCAGAGACACGGGAGTAATGTTGTGCGTGGCTCACCGGTCCAGAAGGGCGCCGTCTTCCAGTGTGAGTTGTCGTGGCTAAAGCAGTTCATGCGCTCGTAGACGCACTGCTGCAGGCGGCGCCGCTTCTTCTCGCGGCGCAGTTGGCGCTCCTGCTTGAGGCGCTGCTTCTCGCGCCGCTCCAGCTCCTTCTGCTCGCGCCGCGACAGCCTGCGCACGCGCACACCTCACACCCTCCGCCCCCTCCCTCCCTCCACTCTCCTCCTCCCTTCCACCCTCCTCCTCCCTCCATCCCCTCCACCCCCTCCATTCACTCCACCCCCTCCATCCCCTCCACCCTCTTTCTCCTCCCTCCATCCCCTCCACCTGCTCCCTCCATCCCCTCCACCCTCTTTCTCCTCCCTCCATCCCCTCCACCTCCTCCCTCCTTCCCCTCCACATCCTCCCTCCATCCCCTCCTCCCTCCATCCCCTCCACCTCCACCCTCCATCCCCTCCACTCTCCTCCTCCTCCCCTCCACCCATCTCCCCCACCACTCGTTCCTCCGCCGTCACACCAACACTGGTCACATCAAGCAACACCTCTTTCCCTCACTTCTTGCTCTACGACAGCGTTTGCCAACTGGGGAAAAATTAGGTCAGAGCTGCCTTCCCCTCCGAGAGCAGGCGCTCGGAGAAGCAGTGCGAGCAAAGGGGGGAGGGGCAGACTTCGGTCGCCGGTGACGAACACCTTGGCAGTGGGCCTTTGCCGGTGTTTCAGGCAACATGAGTAGGAAACCATCTACACCCGTTAATTTTCTTTCTGTTAGGGAAGAAAGCTTTCCTTTTGTAGATACTGGAACAATGGCGAAGTGTTTAGTATGTTTGAAAGAATCGAAGTATGTTAAAAAGTCAAACCTACAGATGCATTACGTAGCTTTGCGACCCAAAGAAACCTGAGAGATAAAAATAAATTCTGAGAATTGACATAGCTTGCAATCATGGGATGAATAAAGGAATTTGCAGTTTGACGATTAGAAAAAGATACTGAAAGTCACTAGGATTTACAACATTCTCAAACACAACTGTAAAACAAAAATAATCAAGCCTGGGGTCCAAATTCTCACGTGACCCTACAGAGTACCTATTTGTTATCTATTTGTTAACATTAATTATTGTTTCAGAATAAACTAATTCGTTATATTATATACAATTGTATAAAAATATTATTTTCCTAAAATATTAAAACTGTCTTTCCCAAAAATGTTATCTAATAGAAGAATGGAAGTGCAATTACAGTAAAGAGTTGGACATTGCTTTGAGTTATGTCATAATATATGTTCTATTATATAATTCTCCATTTTATTATTGAATCGTAAATATTGTAAATAATAATTACCATTTAAAAAACGTAATTATCAATTTTCCAAGAAAACCATTTCCCTCCACTTCCGTACTATCATTGAAACACTGCACGCCTGCCGCCGCATCAGGCACTTCCTTTGCTCCGCGGCTCGGTTCGGAGCAGGAGAGCAGATCTCTGTGACGTCACAGAGCACTGAGTTGGCAAGCACTGCTCTAGGACATCCACCACCCCACCACCTCACCGCCTCCTCCTTCCTTTACATCACATCCACCACTGGCTCCTCCTTTCTTCACTTCGTCCTCTACCACATCCGCCCCATTCCTCCGCCACCCCCTCCGTCCTCACCATCATGTCAACCACCTTTTCCTTCCTTCACAACATACTCCGTCGCATCCGATACGCTCTCTCCAGATTCTCTGTCACATCCATTCCTTTGCCCTGCAACCCGTACCACAAGTTAATCTCATCACATCTATCATCTCTTCCTACTTTTCCTTCCCTTCTTCCACCATCTCATCTACTGTCACATCCTCCATCCAATCCATCACACCCATGCCTCCGCTCTGCAACCTCCACCAGCAGTTCTCCATCAATTAACCATCTCCACCACTTTCCCCTTCTTCCTTCCTTCATTGCTTCTTCCTCCATCACATCCCCTGCCGCCCCCTCCATCCTCACCATCACATTCACCAATTCTATTCGCTTATTCCTATTCCCTATACCCCTTGCCACTTCCATTCCTATTATATCTCCCCTCCACATTATCGATAGTAAGTTACTTCTTGTAGATGTACATCATTACTTCTACTTCTTTTCCGCGCTCTCTCTGTCTGACTCTCTCTCTCTGTCTGACTCTCACTCTCTAACTCTCACTTTCTCTATCTGACTGTCTGTCTGACTCTGTCACTATCTGTCTGTCTCTGTCTATCTTACTCTCTCTAACTCTCACTTTCTCTCTCTTTCTGTCTGACCCTCTCTCTCTCTGACTCTCTCTCTTTCTGTCTGACTCTCTCTCTTTCTGTCTGACTCTCTCTCTCTGTCTCTCTATCTCTCACTGCCTGTCTGACTATCTGACTGTCTCTCTCTGTCTGGCTGACTACCTGACTCTCTGTATCTCTATCTCTCTCTTTCTCACACACACATACAAAACCACACAAAGGGAGCGCGCTGCCTGCCAGCTACTCACGGGTCGCAGTAGCACGCGTGCTGCTCGTGGTTCTGCGTGATGAAGAGCAGCGGCGCGCGCCCGGAGAGCAGCGGCGGCGGCGCGGGCAGCGGCGCGGCGGGCGAGGGCGCGGGCGCGGGCGCCGAGGGCGAGGGCGGGGGCGGCGACAGCGGCGCGGCGGCGGACGAGGGCGCGGGGCCCTTGGTGGGGCGCGCCGGCCGGAACACCGTCACGTCGATGCGCCCCTGCCAAACGCACGCGCGCAAGTCACGATTAGTGACTCTGGGCTTTAGTCTCGTAAAGGCCGATATACACGGTACAGTTTTCATGCACATTCTTCATGTAGTCCAGACATTTTTACGCTTTCTGCATGAAAAAATTATGAACATGTTCGTAATTTTTCGTGTAGTTTGACTCCAGCGCCTCTAGCGGCAGAATCGTTCACTAACGGTAATCCGCCATGTCGATTTTGCGGTTAGGTGTGTCAAGGTGCGATTGTATGAAGTGATATATTGTGATAAACTACTTCTTTACTTATCCCTGCCTTCCAATTTTTATTCTCTGTGCTCCTCATGGTTAATTAATACTAAATCAAGATCACAGCCGGAACGCATGCAAAGAAATACCGTCACTGAAAGAACTCGGACAGCCCAATTCAGTTGATACCCGCTAACCCCTCTGGCGACGGCTTGTGACGATTCATGCAGAAAGCGTAAAGTCTGGTGTAGACCGTGTATGCCCTACTTTTTGGCTTTTATACGTTCAGTTTGAGACCTTGACGTTTCTATAAAGAAACTGTACGAGAATCTGCGCGAAAACTGTACCGTGTATATCAGCCTTAAGTGTTGTGCGCGCGTTTTCTTCGTGAGGTGGCTGTGATATCCCCCTCCCACGCGCGTCAACGGCTAAGCTCGTCATTCCCTTAAGGGTAGTGCATGCGTTTTCGTCATGAGGTAGCTCTTATGCCCCCCTCCCACGCGTGTCAACTGCTAAGCTCATTAGTCTCGTAAGCGTAGTGCTTGCGTTTTCTGCGTGAGGTGGCTGTGATCTCCCCTCCCACGCGCGTCAACGGCTAAGCTCCGTTAGTTCCGTAAGTATGGTGCATGCGTTTTCTTCGTCGGGTGGCTGTGATTGTCTCCCTCCGGATGGCGAGATCCGGCGCCGACCTACACGTCGGCTTGCGGTTTTCTCCAACCGGGTATCTCCCATCAGCAGCGGCTTATAGCCCCAGCCGGGATAGCACTCAGCTCCCGACCAGTCTCCCGACATGTGAAGTGCGGGTGTACTGTAGGTGTATTGTGTAGTGGATGTAAATATGTGTGTACGTAAGGGGTGACAATAGAACAAGGAAGAGGAATGAAAGATCGTGCACGATCCGTGGCGTGTTTGACAGGGTACGGTCCCAGCATTTGCCTGGTGTTGATCGGAAAAACTGCTGATGAGCGCCACTAGAATTCTCCTCCAGACAGCCACGGAATTCGACCTAGCTGTCTAGCTATACTTGGATTTTAATTTCTTGGCGCGTGGGGGCTTGTCTTCACGATGCATTTCGCGTGGTGACCTATCTTCTCGTCGTTCTCGTTCGCGCCGCTAGGAGTCGCATGATCGCGACTGTATCGAGCAGTGCAGGCGATCACGCGACTCGTGGCAGCATAACGGAGAACGACGCGAAATACCGTGAGATATTCCATCGTGGAGACAAGCGCCAACGCGCCGGGAAATAAAAACCCAAGTATAGTGTCGAAAACTCAGCTACCGTGGGAGTGGAACCCTAGGGCCTCCCGGTCAGAGACACAGTTGACATCAATTGATGCCCTGAGCCACCTAAGCCGGTCTTGTAGTGCGATTTTTCTCTGCCCCTCAAGCCCCTATAGCCAGGATGGAATATCACACGCTCCGTTGTGCCGCTAGAAGTCGCATGATTACAAGCATTGCTTGATACGGTTGCGATCGTGCGATACCTGGCGGTACGACTGAAAACGTCGCGAAATACCATGACATATTTCATGCTGAAAACGGGTCTTCAGGGACAAAGTTAGAAAAATCGCAGTATAAGTTTGTGTGTGTGAGGGGCGTGGGGGCGTGAGTGAGGGCACGGGCCTCACCTGCTTGCCGGGAGGGCGCGTGTGGGCGTGGCCGATCTGCTTGGCGGGGTCGGGGTGGGGAGTGGAAGCGTAGGAACTCCCGATCAGATGCACTGCAGTGACATCAATTGATGCCCTCAGCCACCTAAGCCGGTCTTAAGCTTGTGTGTGTGTATGTGAGGGGGCGTGAGTGAGGGCGCGGGGCTCACCTGCTTGCCAGGCGGGCGCGGTGGGTGCGGCCGATCTGCTTGGCGGGGTCGGGGTGGGGAGTGGAAGCGTAGGACCTCCCGATCAGATGCACTGCAGTGACATCAATTGATGCCCTCAGCCACCTAAGCCGGTCTTAAGCTTGTGTGTGTGTATGTGAGGGGGCGTGAGTGAGGGCGCGGGGCTCACCTGCTTGCCAGGCGGGCGCGGTGGGCGCGGCCGATCTGCTTGGCGGGGTCGGGGTGGGGAGTGGAAGCGTAGGAACTCCCGATCAGATGCACTGCAGTGACATCATTTGATGCCCTCAGCCACAAGCCGGTCTTAAGCTTGTGTGTAGGGGGGGAGGGGCGTGAGTGAGGGCGCGGGCGCGGGTCTCACCTGCTTGCCGGGCGGGCGCGGGTGGGCGTGTCCGGCGGGGCCGGGCGCGGGCGCGGGGGCGGCGGTGCTGCGGCCGGGGCTGACGGGGCGGCCGGCCGTGTAGTTGAGCCGGTCGTCCTCGTACTCCTCGAACAGCCCCTCGTCGAACTTGGCGGGGGCGGGGGCCGGGGGCGGGCGGCGGCGGCGCCCGCCTCCGCCGGGCGGCGGGTTGGGCGTGGCGGGGGCGGCGGAGGAGGCCGGGCGGCGCGGGCCGGCGCCGTGGCCGGGGCGCGGGCGGGGCTGCGGCGGGGGCGGCGGCGACGGCGGCGGCACGATGTCCGGGTCGGGCGCGCGCGGCCGCTCGCGGTCCGTCGTCAGCTCGTAGTCGTTCGTCTCCTCCTCGATGTTGCGCCCCGGCAGCGGCAGCGGCAGCGGCGGCGCCGTGGGCGGCCGGCGGCGGCGGCCCGCTGCAACCACAACCCACAACCGCTCTCCGTACTACAGGGCCGTATAATAGTACATTATGAAACGCTGAAGTGATGGGTATTAACACACGAGTGTGATATTACGATACGAGCAAGTATCGTACACGTTACACGAGTGTATTAATACCCATTACATCGAGTTTCATACGGTACTTTTTCTAGGACTTTAATAAGTTCAATTTTTAAACTGAATTATTTCGTGGCTGTTGACATAAAGGATTCACCCAAGGCCACCTAGCGGACGCTCCCTAACCCTACCCACGCAAGCTGTCGCAGGTGGCTCTGGCCACCCGTCCGCCGGCGAGAGAGTACTGCGCTAGTCAAATAGGATCAAAGTGAAATTACGATCCAATTTATTTTAGATAATATTCAACGTAAAAAAACTACTAACAAAATAAATTAAAATTAACAAACATTATATAATATCAAATGTAATTTTTATGTACACAATCGAATGAAACATTTTCCATTATGTACACAATCGAATTCCACAATCCATTATTTCCATTTGCCATGATGTACACAATCGAACAAACATTTATGGACACAATCGAACTAGAATGATTCTCAACGATTAATTGACAAAACTTGATTTGTAAACTTCTCTGTGATTAGTCAAGAACTTGTATCATATTGGAAGCTGTATCGTAAAGAGTATTATTATGCAACTGGTTGCAGCCATCAAATGACAGCATCATACAATGGGAGTATAAAAAGGTTTAAGCATTTTTCGTTAATTCTTGCCAGAGTTGTGAGGTTGGTAAGGAATAATTGTATTCGTCTCACATTCGAGAATCAGTTTTTTGGAGTTGGAAAATGCAACATTTCCTGTTTTTAGGCGGCCATTTTGTCGGAATAGGCGGCCCTTTTGTTGGAATAGGAGTACTCATACGTTATCTTTAGCTGCAAATCAATTGATTTTTATTCTTCTTAACGGCCGGCATCCGATGAAAGACGCCGGGTATTAAGAGAAGCTTTTTGTCTATATGTTTGGTGTCGTTATGTCGATATAACAATACAGAAATCCAAAAACAGTTATTTATGTACCAAAGGCATTATAAGGGTTCTAATGACAGAGTGGCGACAAAAAGTCCGAGATAATCAGAAACAGTTAAAGCCCGTGGTGCATACATGATTTTATTCTTTACCTAATTTTTATTATGCATATTTACTTATTTGCTATTTAATTAGTTGTTAACTTGACTTGGTTTGTCATTTCATATTTCCTTCCAATAATTCCCTTTGATAATTCCCTCCGTAAGAAGACATGCAGCAACATTCAGCTGTTTTCATATTTCCCTCGTCACCACGAGCCTCTCGATCCAGATAAGTTGTACAGTGAATATCGAGCTCCGTACCGCAAGGAATAACAAGCAATAAGATATTGGTAACAAATGAATAAAAAACCGAGGGGCTTCATGTAAAGTAACCCCAAAATTAAAATGTCGATTTCAAATTCCAGGAGCCTCGACATCAGCCAAAACGATTACGGAATATTAGTTTTGAAGAAAATCGGCTGAACGGTTTAGGTGCTAGCTTTGACCATAGACGAACATTTTGCCGTCAATCGATTTTTGATTAATGACATGGATCATGACTACGCCATCAAAACATGGATTCTGGCTACACCACGAGTTAGAGGATTTTTTTTTCTAAATTTAGGAAAATGATTTATCCACTTTTTCGTTACCAGAGCCCGACAATGAGAGTTTTTCTGGCGAAAAGTCACCGTTTTCTGGCGCACGATAGCATAACTTTCTTTTCTTACGAAGTATTCCTAAGGCGAGAAAGTGAAACAGATGGCGCAGCGGGCGTTCCTCACCTGCGACGGAGGGCCTGGTGGTGTTCTCGAGCCTCGCCCGGTCCTCGTCGTCCTCTTCGCCGGCGCTGGCCCCCTCCGTCGTCTCGTCGTCCTCCTCCTCCTCCGTCTCCTCCTCGTCGTCCTCGCTGCCGCCGTCGTCGTCGTCCTCGTCGTCGCTGCCGTCGTCCTCCTCCTCCTCGTCGTCGTCGTCGTCCTCGTCCTCCTCGTCGTCCTCCTCCTCCAGGCTGGCGTCGTAGGACGCGTGCGCGGGCCGCGTCTCGTACAGGTGCTTGCGGATGCGCTGCGCACAAGTGACATTGACGTGTTACCAACCCTCGGTGTTCAAAATTAATACATGGAACGGATGTTAAATACATGTCTAGGAAGTCGATGATTGATTTTTTGATTGATTGATTGCTAGAGATTACGGGTGTGTCAACAGCTAAGATCGGGATCTGGCTGTGCGCTTGGATCGCTGAAGATGCTAAGATCGGGCTTGGCTGTCAGGGCTGGTGGGCCAGGGCTGTTTGGCAGACCAGCCTTGATGAAGACCTCGAAAAAGATGGTCGAAACGTCAGCTACTCAGCCTTGTTCGCGACGTGAACCGGACAGCCAAGATCTCAACTCTGACCGGGAAAGCCTAAGACTTCACTCAACAGATAAGATCGTTGGTACCGTAAGTGTAATGTATGTTTTTTGCTCGGGAGGTGGTGGTGGTGTTACCGCGCTGGATGGCGAGATCCGGCGCCGACCTACCCCAACGAAATACCTCCCACCAGCGGGGAACTGCCCCAGCCGGGACAAACTCTAAGCTCCAGACCAGTCTCCGGGCATGAGTGGTAGTGTAGTGTGTGTGAGTGTAACACAGCTGGCCGCTAGACTTCTCCTCCAGACAGCGACTGAATTCGACCTAGCTGACAAGTGAGAGTCGAAAACCCTGCCAGCGTCGAGAGTGGAAGCCTAGGACCTCCCGGGCAGAGGCACCGCAGTGAAATCAGCTGATGCTCTGAGCCACCTGTCCCGGCATTTATAAAGACTTGGGTAAGCGTTGAGTGTAGAGAGAGAGAGAACGAGAGAGAGAAAGAGAGAAATAGAGAGAGAGGGAAAGAGAGAAATACAGAGAGAGGGAGAGAAAAGAGAAAGAGGGAGAGAAAAGAGAAAGAGGGAGAGAAAGAGAGATAAAGTGGGAGAGGGAGAGAAAGAAAGGGAGAGAAAGAGGGAGAGAGAGAAAGAGCGAGAGAAAGAGAGGAAAAGAGAGAGAATGAGAAAGAGAGAGATAAAGAGAGAGAGGCGGGGGTAGGGGGGGATGGCGTTACCTCGAAGGCGAGCAGCTGCATCTTGAGGCGTCGGATCTCCTCCTGCACCTCGCGGTTGCGGTGGCGCCACACGCGCGGGTTGCGGTACACGGCGGACGAACAGTTGACGGCGCCGTCCGCCGCCACGCGGCACCCGGCCGCCACGCCCGCGCCTGCGCCCTCCGCCGCCGCCACCGCCTCGCCCTCCGCCTGCGCAAGCGACACACGCGCTCACTGCAACACGGCCAACAAACTGAAACTTGGAATCACACAGAAACACTTCCAGGACAGCTTTCTTTTTTAAAGTCATACAGTCTGCAGCTGGGGTTTCCAACCTTTCGGTATCGACCCACTGGTTGGTCGTTGAAAATATGAAGGGGGTCGCTTACGATCAGGAGGTCGATTGGGGGTCTGTAAGCGAATATGAAACGGCAAACCATGGGAATAATCAAGATCTCATTGATTACAAAAAAAAAAACTAATAAATGAACTTAATAAATAATTTCTCTCTGATAAAAGAACAACAAATTACATTAATTACACCTTCGCTCCTCTTCTTTCGATCCGCCCTTCATTCTTAGTATCAAGGCGGAGCTAGACTGAAACAACCGGTGGCACCGCCTCCGGTCCCCGAAGTAAGGCGCCCTACTAAGAACCCCGCGAACGGATATTATCTATTGCACTCCTTGAACGGATATAATTACAGTATATAATAAATGCATTCCTTGCTTGTTTCTCCGTAGATCCAGCCATACTGGTGTAATAACAATCAGATTTAAATCTATTAGCTCCTATTTATTGCACATAGGATTTTATTTCCACTTCCTGCCCCGAGGCATTCCAGAACCAAACTATGCGATAGCTTAGGATGTTTAGACAACTCAAAATAATATAACTAAGTATCACCACGGTATTCTAGGAGAAGATAAGCGAATTTGTAATTTATTATTACGTTTTGTT
>JAHLJT010002406.1:175039357-175056568 GCA_031308135.1 Acheta domesticus | reverse complement strand
AATCCGCCCTTCATTCTTAGTATCAAGGCGGAGCTAGACTGAAACAACCGGTGCACCGCTCCGGTCCCCCGAAGTAAGGCGCCCTACTAAGAACCCCGCGAACGGATATTATCTATTGCACTCCTTGAACGGATATAAATTACAGTATATAATAAATTGCATTCCTTGCTTGTTTTCTCCGTAGATCCAGCCATACTGGTGTAATAACAATCAGATTTAAATCTATTAAGCTCCTATTTATTGCACATAAGGATTTTATTTCCACTTCCTGCCCCGAGGCATTCCAGAACCAAACTATGCGATAGCTTAGGATGTTTAGAAAACTCAAAATAATATAACTAAGTATTCACCACGGTATTCTAGGAGAAGATAAGCAAACTTGTAATTTATTATTATGTTTTGTTTCTGTATCAGAAAAAGTAATCCAACACGAACTGGAAACTTTTTTGGCCACTCAAGATTTTAAAAAACCTTTAGGCCATTAACGTACCATTATTAGCGTTATGATTATGTATAATATATTATAGAGAAAAATGTAAGCGATTGCTGGAGCTAACAATTTTTTTAAAAGGCTCGATGAACCTTTTAAAGTTTCCCAACCTTTTTAAGTTTAAGAGTCCTCTGGGTAGTAAAGAATAAATGTTACAAACTTCTTCGGCGAATAGGGGATCGATATTGATTACTTTTTCCAACGTACAGGTAGCAAACCATCTCATGTCACGAAGCGACATACGCGCGACATTTTTGACAAGGCGCCCCTGATTGATGGAGAACTCAAACCCTCACTGATGTTTGGCAGGTACCGTACATCTCAGGGAACGTCTTTTCTTGTCGAATCCGCGTAACACCTGTTGCAAACCTACCAGCTCAGCTCTCAGTTCGCACTCCGGGAAACGTCAATGTAACCTTTACAATCTACACAGACCAACCCGCAAGCGCGATTGTATAGTAAAGTCCAGGTGTCAGGTTCATTGCTACTAGTGCTTCAGATGCCACTAGTGCGTCAGTGACTGGGGGCAAAATGAAATCTCCGCTCCACGCAGTTGAACACTTCACTAAAGAGAGTAGTAGTGAAAGAGATTTTGCAATTTACATCTGATATACTATTGGTCAACGTCCCTAGTAGGGGACCTTGACATCACTAGTGTATAGGGTTAAATGTTTTTTGAATCTGCCTTACAATAGAATGGATGGTCCACATTAAGCTGCTGAATTTTTGTTGACACGTAATAATGCTTCGGTAAGGTACTGTATATGAAACCTCGAACGCAAGCGCACCACAATACGATTCGAGTTAGGGATCAGGTAAAAAACAGCTCAGTGAGGCGTCCGAGTGGTCTATTGTGAAGGCTGCCATTTAGAACTTACAGTATTCTGCTAGCTGTGGTGCGAACGCGCTTCTGCGCTGCTGGTGACGAAGTCTGTCGAGAGCCACAGCAGGGCGACTCCTCTACTCGTGTGAATACCTCCATTTAAACCAATGCTTTTCCAGCAGAAGCGCCACCCGGCAGCGCTGTCGAGTGCCTCCGTGGACAGGGGCCCTTAAGGGTGCCTTCACACGGAGCCATTCGGTGGCGCCACCGAGAAGCAACAGACACAGCCACCGCCGACTGAGAAGAAGGGAGGGAGGAAGGTTTCGTGAGTCTCACCGCTGTGGGCTCTGGCGGCCGACAAATACAGGTGGCGGCTGACAAAGGCAGGTCGCGGGCTAAGACCGGTTCAGAGGTGCGTCTACTTTGAACGCTACCATTTAGATCCGTGTTCTGCTGGTGATGGCGCGAACGCACTTCTGCGGTGCTAGTGGCGGGAGTTCGCCACCGAGCGCCGCAGCTGCGGCTCATGTGAATATCTTCATTTCAACCAATGCCTTGCCAGCAGAAGCGCCACAGGCTGGCGCAGACGAGTGGCACCGTGTGCAGGAGTCCTTAGGGGGCCTTCACATGGAGCCACTGGGTGGCGACACCGAGAAGCAACAGACACAACCACTGACGACCGCCATCGATGGCGAGGGAGCAAGGTTTCGTGAGTCTCATCGCTGTGGGCTCTGGCGGCCGACAAATACAGGTGGCGGCGGACAAAGACAGGCAGCGGGATAAGATCAGTTCAGTGGCGCGTCTAGTTTGAGCGCTGCCATTTAGATCTGTGTTCTGCTAGTGGTGGCGCGAACGCACTTCTGCGCTGCTTGTGGCGGGAGTTCGCCACCGAGTGCAGTACCTGCGGCTCTCCTCCGCTCATGTGAATACCTCCATTTCAACCAATGCCTTGCCAGCAGACGCGCCACCGGGTGGCGCAGCCGAGAGGCTCCGTGTGCAGGGGCCGTTAGGGTGCCTTCACACGGAACCAGTCGGTGGTGCCACCGAGAAATGGCAGACTCCTTCAGACACTGCCACCGCCCAAAAGAGAGAAAGGTTTCATGAGTCTCACTACTCAGGCGGCCGAAAGGCAGGCAACAGACAAAAAACGGTTCAGTGGCGCGTCTACGCGTGTGAACGCTGCCATTTAGAACTGTGTTCTGCTAGCGGTGGCGCGGACGCGCTTCTGCGCTGCTGGTGGAGGAAAAGATCGCCACTCCTCCACTCGTGCGAATACCTCCATTTAAACCAATGGGAAGCGCCACTGGGTGGCGCAGCCGAGTGGCTCGGCGTGAAGGGGGCCCGTCACTCACCTGCGGGGCCGGCGAGCGCTCGTCGAGGAGGCCGGCGGTGGGCGCGGGGGTGGAGGGGGCGAGGGTGAGTCCATTTAAACCAATGGGAAGCGCCACTGGGTGGCGCAGCCGAGTGGCTCGGCGTGAAGGGGGCCCGTCACTCACCTGCGGGGCCGGCGAGCGCTCGTCGAGGAGGCCGGCGGTGGGCGCGGGGGTGGAGGGGGCGAGGGTGAGTCCATTTAAACCAATGGGAAGCGCCACTGGGTGGCGCAGCCGAGTGGCTCGGCGTGAAGGGGGCCCGTCACTCACCTGCGGGGCCGGCGTGCGCTCGTCGAGGAGGCCGGCGGTGGGCGCGGGGGTGGAGGGGGCGAGGGTGAGTCCATTTAAACCAATGGGAAGCGCCACTGGGTGGCGCAGCCGAGTGGCTCGGCGTGAAGGGGGCCCGTCACTCACCTGCGGGGCCGGCGTGCGCTCGTCGAGGAGGCCGGCGGTGGGCGCGGGGGTGGAGGGGGCGAGGGTGAGTCCATTTAAACCAATGGGAAGCGCCACTGGGTGGCGCAGCCGAGTGGCTCGGCGTGAAGGGGGCCCGTCACTCACCTGCGGGGCCGGCGAGCGCTCGTCGAGGAGGCCGGCGGTGGGCGCGGGGGTTGAAGGGGTGAGGGCGTCGCCGCCGGCGGGGTGCGGCGCCAAGTCGCGGCGCAGGCGCGCGCGCAGCTGCCGGAAGCGTCGCACGACGCCGTCGCGACGCCGCTCCAGCTGCTGCAGCTGCTGCTGGTGCTGCGCCTTCATCTGCTGCTGCTCCTGCCGCTGCAGCTGGCGGCGAGCGCGCAGGAGGAAGCGCGGGCGGAACTCTTTGAGGTCGCGGCTCGCGTGCTCCCTGCAACCACAACCACGCTGGAGCGTATGCTACGGTACCTTTCTTCCGCTGGCACTACAACTTTCGGTTACCAGAAAAACACATTTATGCCACCATTTAGAACTATTTAATTGCTACTTAATTACGCAAAAATTACATTTTTTGCTCTTAAAACCTCCGAGTAATTAAGTGTGAGCTGACGGAATATTGAGCTGGCACACCACAAGCGGTTACCACAAATACAAAAATGCCATCTTGTAGAACGATTTAATTGCTAAATAATTACGCAAATTTGTTTGGCCAGCAGAAAAGAGGTTGCTACAGAGCGCCTGGAAAGCCGGATAGCTCTGGACAGGAAGGGCGGCCCAACCCAGGCATTGAATGCGGAGGTTGCCGTGAGGGAAACACCGTTCTGTCAGGATCCAGTTACCGGAAGACAGCCTATGGGTGAGGATAAAAGAGAAAAACTTAGGTGGCCACCCCGGAGGTTAACACCCCCTGGTAGAACAAGAAATTGTGTGGCGTAGTAGACCACGCACGGTCCATGTGACGACAGCACGGGCACTTCGTCTGAATAGACAGCCCAGACGCTGGCCTCCATGTTGCATGGAGAGCGAGAAGTGTTGAGAAACGTTTTGGAAGTGGTACAAAGTGACAATTTCCAACGGTAATCAACCAAAAATAACTCGATGAAGGTGCATACGATGCAATATTTTTAAAAAATGCTTCGTATATCAGGTTTAATGATTTGTAACAGGGTGATATTTTGGTATTGGCTGCGTTTAAAATTCCCGCTAATATTGTGACGCATAGTAGTCTTAAGCTCATAGGCGGATTCGGATACGACAGGCAAGAGCCTCTCCAAGTCGTAGTCTCGCGTATGAAAGTCCTAGCGGGGCATTGAAATCTCCTGCCCAGGTGCCCTGATGTCCGTTGACACTCACGTACGCAGTGCTAAGGTAAACGCCTCGTGAATCCAGTGTGGGCTATTACTGCACCTTCATTTATTTTCTTCCGGGAGGATACATCCCCCGAGTGGACACCGACACTTTTGCCTTTATTCTCACTCCCCGCGCCCGACGCACGCGCTTTGGGCTATTAAAAACCGGATCCCGCCAGAACGAAGTTATCCCTCTCGAAACCTCCCCATTCAACGCTTGGATCGGGTCACCCAGCCAACTTAGAGTTACTGGCTTTCCAGGCCAGGACCGGAGTCGAAACAATGCGCCACTCATGCCGGAGTCGAAACAATGCACAAGGACAATCCCCCTCTGTGCCCAAAGTATTGAGCCATTGCCACAACGAAGCCAAGTCCCCAACTGGGCTAAGGGGACTCGGGGACCCCACCCATCTCCTCACTACCGCCATCTTGAGGCTATCGACGTGAGAAGCGCCGCGACTTAACTGACAGGGGGCTTCGTACTCCCCATCTCGACTTTTAAGTGGGAGCCGGATACAAAAGGTCGGAGCGACTGGTGGGGCGAGGGGCAAACCCGGCAACACTGAGCTTAACATCGTCTACTCGCTGACACCATTTTGAAGCTAACGACGTGAGTAACGCCGAAGAGTCTTAGGCCACTTGTCACAACCTCGTTCACTGACCGATTGGACGTCTCCGACTCCCCTTAAAGCCGTAGGACTTGCGACCGTCTGCCGTCCCCCGCCATCCTACTGGTGAATGCAGTGAGTAGCCTGATTCGGGGCCTCCAGCTGTCTGCCCCCCTCCCCCTCCAGGTGAACGCAGTGAATACACGGATTGGGGACCTCGAGTAGCTTGAGTACAACAATCCGGATGATTAATTTCCGGTTTGGCTTGCCGCCAGGGAGCACCGCAAAAATAGTTTTGGAGTAAAACGTTCACATAAAAATATCGGTTAAAATTTCTCTCAGCCTCGTCAATCACTGACGCCTGGCACTTAGGCAACCCTCTTGACATTCGTGCCTCACACGCTTTTGTTGCAGAAACTCGTGGCCTCTCTTACCACGTTAATATTAGGGAGGATACCGAGGGGGAGGACCAGGAGAAATAGAAGGCGAGGAGAAAGTGAAGAAGTGAAGAATAAATTAAGATTTACTTGATTTAAGCAAAAGTACTTAAATATTTTTGCCGACGAAACACCGATTTTTGAAAAATATAAAATTAAAGAAAATTACCACGAAATCTAATACGTTTTCGCAGAATATTTTTTGTTGCGATTTCTTTCACGAAAATTTAAAAAAAACGCAAAAAATTCCTCTTCAGCACTATCGTACCAGATGCATAGCAAACTACAGAAAGTTCCGAAAAGCGACGTCGGGAGCGCGGTAGTCAAACTGAATGATTTTGTACGAAAAAATGAAGCATGCGTCACTTCTCTGAACATATTACATCACTTTGGGACGGACTCATTTCTGTAGTCCTTCTCGCCACCTGAAAAAAGCGACCATGTAAAACGGGCATAAAGGGCGATTCTTATAAAGCTGCCGCTCAAGGCCTTCTTCACGATGGAATGTACCACGGCATTTCGCGTCTTTCTCGGTCGTGCCGCTGGGTATCGCATGATCAAGCTGTGCACTAAGCGACATCTAGCGACACGACCGAGAAAGACGCGAAATGTCTTGATACAGTAGTGCTCAAGAAAATCGCAACACTTTCCTCACAGATGTAATGTGCAATATAATCCTCAAAATAGTACACCTGATTTCCAAAAATCGAGTGAGTTATGAAGGAAATGGAATCGGAAACATCATATAATCCACAAAAAATGTATGATTAACAATTTCTACTAATTTTTGCTTAAGATTTGAAAGCTGTGTAAAACAGAAAATACTGAATGCCCATTTTCTTTAGGTGATGCAGTTTCATTGAGCACTATTGCATATTCCATCCTGAAGACGGGTCTCGAGAGGCCGCTTTATAAAAATCGCACAGTATACTGCGATTTTTCTAACTTGGCCCCTGAAGGCCACACAAATCCTACCTTCGCGACGGAATATGTCACGGCATTTCGCATCTTTCTCAGTCGTTCCGCTAGATTTCGCATGTTCGCGACCGTATCAAGCAGTGCATGCGATCATGCGACTTGTACCGGCAAGACCGAGAAAGACGCGAAATGCCGAGTGATATTCCATCGCGAAGATGGACCTTGAGGAGCAAAGTTAGAGAAATCGCAGTCTAGAGCCCTGCGGTGCCCGCTCCGTCCCCGCCTGGCGGAGAGAGGCCACCCACCTGAGGAACTGGCGCTGCAGCTTGCGCTCGTCGGGCAGTGGGCGCACGTACTGGCGGCCGGACGGCGTCACGCACGTGCACATGCGCCGGCTGGGCGGCAGCGCGTGCGCGGCCAGGGCGGCCCCCGCGCCAGCGCCGGCGGGCGCGGGCCCCACGCCCAGCGCCGGGGGCTTCTGGTAGAGCGCGGCCGGCGCCGACAGGCGCTGCAGCTGCGGACAACGCCGTGCATGCTCAGATTCATTGATTGATTGCGTCGTGTTTCCGGGCGCGTCAACTACTTAGGTCATTAGTCCCGTAAGTGTAGGGCGTGTTTTTCTCGGGAGGTGGCGATGATCTTTTTCCCGCTGGATGGCGAGATCTGGCGACGACCTACCGCCGACTAGCGGGGTTTCCCCTCAACCATGTATCTCCCACCAGCGGGGCACCGCCCCAGCCGGTACAAGCTGTAAGCTCCCGACCGGTCTCCCGGCACGTGCGGCAGAGTAGTGTATGTTAGTGTAGGCGTGAAGGCGTGGGGGGGGGGGAGTCATGCGCTGCATTTAGGAACGTAACTCGGGAATGACACTGTGTGCTGTAAACATTGTGTTTTGTACGATGTGATGGTTGATCTGACTTGTGTCTATAAGCTGATCTAGGTTATTGTAAATGAGTGCTCAATAAACTATTGTTGTTTACATTGGTGTACCCCTTATTTATGTATTCATTATTCTGTCGCTGTCTGAGGAGAATGTCGCAGCAGTACCCTAAGAAACAGGCCACGAACTTCGCGCGATCTTTGCTTCCACTTCCTTGTCCTATCCTTACCCCTTAAGTTACACACACGTACATTTACATTCAGTACACTAACACACTTGTTGGGAGACCGGACGGCAGCTTAGAGCTTGTCCCGACTGGGACGGTGACCTGCTGGTGGGAGATATGTGGTCGGGGAAAACCTCGCTAGCCAACGATAGGTCGACGCCGGATCTCGCCATCCAGTGGGTCACGATCACAGTCACTTCACAAGCAAAGAATATGCACTAAACTTACGGAAAAACGACCTTAGCAGTTGACGCGGCCGTAGTTACTAGTAATCAATAAAAAAAATGTATACTGCGATGTTTCTTTGCCTTTCAAGGCTCGTCTTCCCGATGGAATATGTCACGGCATTTCGCGTCTTTCTCAGATGTGCGACTAGATGTCGCGTGATCGCGACCGTATCAAGCAGTTGTTGCAATCATGTGACTTGCAATCACGCGACTAGAGGCACGACCGAGAAAAAGGCGAAATGCCGTATGATATTCCATCGTGGCCGTACGGGCTTGAGAGGCAGAGTTAGAAAAATCGCACTATACTTGCCAAGCCAATCCTTTCCGTACTCACCCCGGCGTGCGCGAAGGGCTGTGGCTGCGGCTGCGGGGGTTGGTAGAAGTGGTGGTGCGGCTTGCACTTGTGCTTGCGCCAGCGCCGGTTCTCGTCCAGCACGCAGCGCCAGCGCTGGCCCGGCCGGCACGGCGCGCGCAGCTCGGGCGACGCGCACTCCAGCGCCAGCCGCGCAGACTTGCTCACCGCGCCCGCCCCCGCCACGCCCCTCTGGCCGGCCCCCGCCCCCGCCCCGGCGCCGCCCAGCTCCGGCAGCACGCGATTGTCCACGTGCAGCTCAGGCCCTGCGCGACACATTCAGGAACATTACTACTGCATTAAAAGAAAGGAGCTGAAAGGAGCTGACGTGAGTCACGCGGAAATTTGGTAAAAACACGCACATACAGAGTGTTCGGAAATAAGCCCTTAAGACAATTCTAAGCACATTTTGTCAAATGAACTACGTGGATATTCAGAATGGTTCAGCCGCAATGAGCACTCAAAAGTTGGTTTGAAAAATTGATTTCTAGGCAAAAATTTGCATTGTAGAAGCATAGAAACACTCCAGAAACATGTAAATTGTTTATTATTTACAAAAGAATTGAATATATTTGCTCAAACAGAAAAATTAAGCGCGAAATAGAAAAGCTGTCGAATTGCGTAAATTGGGTGCTTTTTTATTTCTCGCTTAAGTTTTCTTTCTGAAAAAATATATTCATTTCTTTTGTAAATAACAAGCAACTTATATGTTTCTGGAGTGTTTCTATGCTTCTATAATGCAAATTTTTGCCTAGAAATCATTTTTTCAAGCTTTTGAGTGCTTATTGCGACTCAGTCATTCGGAATATCCTCGTAGTTTATTACACAAAATATGATTTTGAAATTGATGTAAATTCTCCTGTTGATCCTGATATAATTGTAGGTGTTGATGGTACGAATAAATATATGTATTTGACCATATAGGATCAATCAAAATTGATTACAGGAATTAAACTTCTTTTAAAAAACATTTATTATTGGCTCAACGTTTCGCATGCTTTGTACATGCCTTGTCAAGAGCAATTATGGCAACGGTTAACAATGTTAAATAAATTAATATAAAACAATAGAATTTACAATTTTTAAGTTAAATATTTACAATACTGTTACATCCACAAAACCCTGAAGGTTTGTCAAAACAAATATTTACATTATGCAATTGATGAGAGTAGCACATTTAGATATGTTAAGGAATAAACATTTCAAACATGTAGGATTGGCAAAAAAAATAACACAATTATGGAAGTTGGTGCAGCATTAACATAAAATTGTTCTTGATATACACAGTATTTGCAAATATATTATAATCCATACATGAGCTGACAACAATAGTCCTATTTCATGAACCAGAATCATTCGACACGCCAAACAACATTCCAAATTTTGTCTTTACTGCTCTCCCAAAATACTTGTGATCAGGGGGCGGATATTAATGAAATGTCATTTTTTCTTATAATTTTTATTATATTAATTAATAATTTGTTTTATGACAAAAGCAAATAACCCATTTTATAACACATTTTTGGCTTTTTGCGTCGATTTCTACTAATATGTCATTTGTTACCTTTTCCAACATTTTTAAAGCATTTTTCACTGATATCTTCAATTTTAATATCATTTTAATAGTACTTGGTAGAAATAATATTTACGAGGCGCAACAAATGTTCCCCACAGAATTATTTATTCGTACCATCAACACCTACAAAATATGATTAGAACTTATTTTCGAAGTTTCGACGTTTCCTCCCCGGACACCCTGTATAAGTACAAAACATGTGACATAAAATTGTTCTTGATATACACAGTATTTGCAAATATATTATAATCCATACATGAGCTGACAACAATAGTCCTATTTCATGAACCAGAATCATTCGACACGCCAAACAACATTCCAAATTTTGTCTTTACTGCTCTCCCAAAATACTTGTGATCAGGGGGCGGATATTAATGAAATGTCATTTTTTCTTATAATTTTTATTATATTAATTAATAATTTGTTTTATGACAAAAGCAAATAACCCATTTTATAACACATTTTTGGCTTTTTGCGTCGATTTCTACTAATATGTCATTTGTTACCTTTTCCAACATTTTTAAAGCATTTTTCACTGATATCTTCAATTTTAATATCATTTTAATAGTACTTGGTAGAAATAATATTTACGAGGCGCAACAAATGTTCCCCACAGAATTACTCAGCAGCCTATTCAAATTATTTCTTCGCTCAGATATTGTAACATCAGCCGTTTTGTGTAATCCAAGGTTCCTGTCAGCGCCATTGTCGGTTCGGTCGATTTCAGGATATCGAAAGACAGATATCCAAACCAAAAGTTTGCAAGCTGAGTTTACTTCACTGAAAGAAGAAGCATCAATTACATCATAAACATATCCAACAGCTTGAGTTGTTCACCTGAACTGTTTTGATCAATTTTTTTGGCGATGTTTTAGATCATCAAAATCCGCCCCCAACTGATGACTATTTTGAAGCCTTAACAATAGTTTTTAGCGAAAAACCATGTCCGCACACTGAGGATTTGCTTTATGACAACCTTTTGCATTTTTGTAGTTTGGAAAAGAGACGTACGTGCGAGCACGGGCAGGCGGAGCGGGGCGCGGCCGTCCCCGAGCGGGACGCCGTCCGCAGAGTTGTTGCCCGCGCCGCCGCCAGGGCCCTCTGTCGTCGTGGTGGAGCGCGCGTGCCGCCCCGGCGCCGCCCCCGCTCCGGCCGCCGCCGCCGCCGCCAACGCCTCCTCCACCTCGTCCATCTCCTCCTCCTCGTCGTCCTCCAGGTCTTCCTCGTCCTCTTCCTCGTCCTCCTCCTCGTCCTCGCCGTCGTCAAAGCGAAAGCTGAAGCCAGCGAGCGGGTCCTCCGTGGAAGGCATAGGGGTGGTGGTAGTGGTGGTGGTGGTCGTTGTGGTTGAGGTGGTGGTCGTCGTGGTTGTGGTGGTGGTGGTTGGCGCGGTGCTCTCTCGGAAGCGCATCTCCGTTGGTTCCGGCGCGTCGCGTCGCCCACTGCTGCTCCAGAGCAGAGAAAATCATTTTAGTCATATGGTCTAAGCGTATTGAAAGGAAAGGTGTTTCTATAAGGGCAGTGTTTCTTGCCTGTTATCCGACGACAATGTCGTCAGTAATGTGTAAACAGTTGTCTGTTTACACGGCAAAGTATTTTCACATCACTGATGACACTGACAGGTTTAACTGGCAAGTTACGACACGGGTCGGGCGATAACTGGTAAGCAAACGCTGCCCGTATAGAGGCACCTTTATCATGCATTTATGACCAAAAATCTATAGTAAAAAGACAAAAATATGGCATAACAACATTTTTCTCCAGTTGTTCCTAGTTTATTTTCGACGGACCAAAAATATAAAATAAAAATAAAAAAGTGTGCAAGTGACAATTTTTTGCGAATTTTGTGACGAGTTTATTCCGTCGGATTTCTAGATGATCCCTCTACAGGTTCGGTCATCGTGGTTCGTAACAAATTCTCGTTTTCCTTAACTTCATGTGGCTTATGCTCTGTATGTTCTTGCTGAACCTTACAAGAATAGCTCGCAATTTCATCGTCTTGGTCGGAATTAGCGGATCAGGGGGACTCCTGACTTCACTTTATACAATAATGTGGATAACAGAAATGATCGGAATTGCATGATGGAAAATGTACGTTGATTATCTAACCATGTCGATCTCACGTTTGCAATCGAAATGATACTCTCTAGCACAGTGGTCACCAAACGTATAAAAAGTGTGAGCAACCACGCAGTTTTCAATCCTACTGAGAGCTACAATGACACCAAGACACAATTTTTTTCAAATATTAACATTTGCTTATTGTCTATAAACATACTCTTCTATTAAATACGAAACAGATTTTAATAAACAAGAAAAAATAGATTGAAATGGAATTGCACATTACAAACAAAATAAATATAGTTAGTAACATAAATGTAAGAACAGATTTTTTTTCACACTGGCTAATGAAAAGGATGACATTCTTTTTTGTCATTTCCAAGTTTTCTATGTTGGGAGAAGAGTAGGCTATGGCTGCCACTCGAATACAGTTATCCAAATGTTCATAAGTGAGTCTGTTTCTGTACTTTTGTGCTCCGTAGAACAAGTACAGGTTCGTCAACCTTGAGCATGGCCATGATCTACCGGAAATTGCCCCGGGAGCTATTAGTAGCTCGCGATCGACGGTTTGTCGATTACTTCTTTAGCAGTTACATTTTTACTTCCCCGTATACGTACGTATACACGGAGTGATATACGTAGCATAGGGAAAGTTATGTAATGCTGCGCAAAAAACGGCGAATTTTCGGCGGAAAAAAATTCATTGCCGGGCCGTGATAACGAAAAAGTGGATGAAACCAGTTGCTAAATTAAGAAACAAAAATCCCCTAAGAAGTGGTGTCGCCAGAATCCCTCTTTTGTGGGTCCTTGAGACCGAAAAACCAATTGAAAGGAAAACGTCCGTCTGTCTGTGAACACTGCTAGCGCCTAAACCATACGTACGATTTCTTTCAAAATGCATATTCCTAGGCCTATCTGATTTGAGTCAAAGCGTGTTTGTTTGAGTGTCAAAGTTTGAGTATAAGATTTTCAAAAAGATTCTTCCAAATTTGGGGGTACGTTACATGAAGCTCCCGGACATTTTCAAAATGTTTTCAAAAACGGCTCCAAACTTTTACGTTTGAACTTGCACTTACCTCTCTATGAGGAAGGTATCCGGCCATTTGAGTTTGTTCCGCCTCCCGTTGGCTCCATGTTTGTTGCTGCAACACACCACATCAACCTAATGTCTTTCAGTTTTCTTCAAAACAAATCAAGTTTAACCTAAAGCATCGGAATGCTGTGCTTATTTTGCTTTCGTAGAATGTCGTCATTAATGATTTTAAGTCCCATACAAATCAATTTGATAATTCCTAAATTAATGAGAGTCCTTGTCTCCTGCAATTAACATAGCCAACAAATTCCTTCACTGAATTAATAGTGTAGAGAGCATAAGCTCTGGTCGGTGTTATTAACATCGATATTTTAATTTTGAACATCGATATTTGGAAACATCGATGTGTTTGGTCGATATGTTATTAACATCAATGTTTTAATTTTGAAGATCGATATTTGGAAACATCGATGTTTTTTCGGTCGATGTCTTATTAACATATATGTGTTTTAATTTTGAATATCGATATTTGGGGACCTAGATGTTTTTGGTCGATGTGTCATTAACTATGGATGTTTTAGTAGGGAGTTTTTGCCACCTCGAACTATAAGCACTATCGATCTTCTGCGCATGCGCAGATGCACTAAAGTGATGCGAAACTTGAACTGCGCAAGAGCAGAAGATCGATAGTGCTCACCGTTCGAGGTTGCAAAATCTCCCTATGCTTGAACATCGATATTTTGGATCATAGATGTTTTTGGTCGAAGTGTTATTAATATGGATGTTTTAATCTTGAACACGGATGCTTTGTCATGCTTTACTGTCGCATCGCCAGCGGGAGGGCGCACTGACCGGTGCAGCAGCTGCAGGAAGGAGCGGCCGTCCATGTGCGGGGGCGTCTCCACGCCCGCCATGTCCAGGAAGGTGGGCGCCAAGTCCAGGTTCAGCACGATGTCGTCCACCCTGCAACACACACGCGAACATTCACAATCACCACTGCACACGCAGGCCCAGATGGGCAATCTGTGCTGTAACATAACTCCCCTTAGGATAGAGGAGGATCCAGAAATTATTTTCGATGGTTTTGGTTTGGAGACCCCCTCTTGTTATATAAATATTTTAGAAACGATGTTTCTCTACAACTATTGTATAATTCTATATGGTTGCAGCTCGTTGCATAACAATAGTAGGTACATTAAGACACCCTAATGTAATGATGGGTATTAATACACGAGTGTGATGTTACAATACGAGCGAGGAGCGAGCGAGTATTGTAAACTTCACACGAGTGTATTATTACCCATTATATCGATTTTCATACGGCCCTTTTTGTACGACGTATGGTAACTTTCGTAAGTTAAACGTTTACATTGAATCGTTTCGTGGCAGTTGACAAGCAGGATTCAGCCAAGGCCATCTAGCGGACAGCTCCCCAACCTACTCCGCCACAGGTGGCTTTGTTTATAGTCCGCCTGCGAGGGAGTAGAAAAGTTTTTAACCTACCTAAAGAAATATATTTCTAATAACCAAATACAAATCATTAAAACAGTTTGTTTTCTATGAATAATGAAAATGAAATTGAATATTGTAGATAACATTTATTTAATCATATTTTCGCTTTTTCTCTTATTTCTGGAGGTGTCAACTCCACCTCTAATTCACAAGACTTTTTAAACTAAATAATTGACCGGTTTTAAAGGACAACTACATGACAGCAACATATGACACAAAATGGCGCGTTCGGTTCTTAACGTCAGTGAAATGTTCTCTCTGTTGACTACCACTGCGCTAGTCAAATAGGACCAACGTGAAATTACGATCCAATTTATTTTAATTAATATTCCACGCAAAAATTACTAATAATATAAAAAATTAAGAATGACAAGCATAATATAATATTAAATGCAATTTTAATGCACACAGTCGAACGAAACATTTACTAGAACGCTTCTCAACGATTAATTAATTGTCAATACCTGGTTTGTAAACTTCTCTGTGATTGGTGAAAACCTGTATCTTAATGAAATATGTATCGTAAATGAGTATCATTATGCAAAGGTTGCAACCATAAATGCGAGAATTATACAATGGGAATAGAAAAAAGTAATTATGATACAACCTAATTGTAGTACACGATCAATCACAGCAGTTTACAGTTGAAAATTAATCAATTGTTGGACATCATTCTATGAAATGTTTCGTAGGATTGTGTATTGTGGTGAAACATAAACCTTCACTAATCAGTATCGGCAATTACGACTATTTTAATTTATTCCACCCCACACTACGTGTAAACAAATCTAGTATGTTAAATTGTGATACCCAGCCACATATCCGCCATGACTCTAATATTGATTCACTTGACGTTCTCCTCAGTGCAAAATTTTATTTTTATATTTGGGTTCGCGAAGTCGCCCCTGTACAGGGAAACGATTAATATTATGATTTAATTGGGAAACTGACTTCTAATATTAATCTTTATCACGTGACTTTTGCTACCTTTTAAACAAAACCGAAAATTCCAACAATGGCTGCAAAACGTAATGTCACCAAGCATTTATTTAACTTCGAAATTCTCTTCCAGCCAACATAACATACAGTGTAGCAATTTCCAACTGAAAACATTTACATAAAATACCGACACATAAAGTATACCCTTTCAACAAAATAATGTATCATTACAAACAAAAATCATTCATACTGTTTTTTTGTTTTTACATATCATTCACACTAGTGCACTTTGTTACGATTGAATTAGTTTTGATGGCCATTCTGATTACCCTTAAAGTTAAAATACATTCTTGGCCTTGTCATGAAATTTTTATTTTAATAAAGTTTGCCACTTCCCTGGCAGATGTTCCCTGACGGTTGCCAAATGCCTGCGTCTGCGTCAGCGCATCAGTTCCATTTACCACCCCACTTTATCCGGATCCGATTTCTAGACTCCCGGATTACTGTTCCATACATCACTAAAAAAATCTCAAATTTTTTTATCTAAATCGGCCAACTCATTGCACCGCGATCCGTTCCGTCCAAGAACACAAAGCCATTAGCTAATGTATTGTTACATTCCATTCCTTTTCGCCGCGCAGTTTAAAACAAAAAAACAACATCCGTTCTCTTTTGTTACAATCGTAATATCCTTTAGAAATCGGTCAAACGAATAAAATCTGCGAATGCCTTATTTCCAGAAAATGAACAGATATAAACCGTGCATTATTAATCTAATGAGAACCATAAAAACATAAAACCACAGATTTAATTAAATTTTGAAAAAGAATGTTAAAGTATGCGTGATTAACTTTCAGTGCATGTAATTCAGTTTCCTCCCAACTAAAATATTTGTACGCCGAAAGATCTGAGGTTCGAATCCCAGTGGTGCCCAGATTTTCAAGACCAGAGTCGACGCTGACTTCAACCTGAGTAAGAATTCAAAGTTCGGATGCTCTGCTCGGTCGTTTTCCTCGATCAATTCAAGTCGCATGCGAGAGGAGTTGAAGTAAAGGTACATTAAAACCAAGGACCATGGATCCTGTTGGATTTTTTCTTCCCTATCCAGAATCCACTCCCAGACTTGAAATACTCAAAACGGCCAATGTCGCTGGCTCTAGAAAATATCCGACAAAAGTGAAAATAAAAATAAAGGAAGAAAAAAGAAAACAACAAGAAAAAAAGAATGTGGAAAGAAAAATATCAAAATCAAGATTAATCCTACTGCGAAGCTAAAATGACAATCCACAAAATGTCGGATGGGAAAGATTGATTGATTGGTGTTTCCGGGCGCGTCAACTAATAAGGCCATTAGTCCCGTAAGTGTAGTGCGTGTTTTTCTCGGGAGGTGGCGATGATCTTTTCCCCACTGGATGGGCGAGATCTGGCGCCAACCTACCGTCGACTAGCGGGGTTCTCCCCTCAACCATGTATCTCCCACCAGCGGGGCACCGCCCCAGCCGGGACAAGCTGTAAGCTCCCGACCAGTCTCCCGGCATGTATGGTAGTGTAGTGTATGTTAGTGTAAGTGTGTGTGTAAGAGGAAAGGATAGGACGAGGAAGAGGAAGGAAAGATCGCGCCTGGTCCGTGGCCCGTTTTGTTAGGGTACTGCTCCGGCATTCGCCTGGTGTTGATCGGAGAAACCACGGAAAACTACCGATCAGAACAGCCGACCGCTAGAATTCTCCCCCAGACAGCGACTGAATTTGACCTAGCTGACAAGCTAGTATCGAAAATCCTGCCGCCGTCGGGACTCGAACCTAGGACCTCCCGGTCAGAGGGCAATGCAGTGACATCAGGTTGATGCACTGAGCCATCTCTCCCGGTGGATGCTAAAGAAGATGCGGACACTTTTCTTAACGCGTTTCAAAATGTACTTCTCCAAACGCCTTCGGCGTCTGCATCAATTAGAGGTTCTGAAATGTTAAGACCATCTGGCTCCCCTCGCTGCCATGAATCTCCACC
>JAHLJT010002406.1:175021979-175039257 GCA_031308135.1 Acheta domesticus | reverse complement strand
GTTAAGTGGGAATTGCTAAGTGAGAATTGTGAAATATGTGAAGTGAAAAATGTGAAGTGGAAAACGTGAAGTGAAAAATGTGAAGTGGAAAACGTGAAGTGAAAAACGTGAAGTGAAAAACGTGAAGTGGAAAACGTGAAGTGAAAAATGTGAGGTAAAAATGTGAAGTGAAAAACGTGAAGTGAAAAACGTGAAGTGTAAAATGTGCAGTGAAAAATGTGAAGTGAACAACGTGCAGTGAAAACCGTGAAGCGAGAAGTGAAGCGCGAGGGGAGCACTCACCCGGTGCACGGCCTGGTCGACGCTCTGCAGCGTCTGCAGGCGCTTCGTCATGAGCAAGTCGGTGAACTGGCGGTGGATGGGCTGCATGCGCTGCGTCACCTGCAGGATCCACTGCTTGTCCGGGTTGGGCGCGTAGTCGTACGCCGGGGTGCTGCGGACACGACGCAGGGAAAGGCAGTTCAATCACGCTGGGCTCTTAGAGGAGCAAATATCTGTTTGACACACAGCAGGATCACATGGACCATGGAACGCGTATAGATTGCGCTGTAGAGATAGACACACAAATCTATTCTGCAAATAGTTACAAATAGTGGCGGCAGAATTTGATAGTAATAATAATGCAATGATAATGCAATAACAATACTGCAATAATAATCATACAATAATAATACAATAGTAATAATACAACAACAATGAAATAGTAATAATACAACAATAATAATATTGTAATGATTATTCAACAATAATAATATATAACAAATTATTAGTAAACAAAATAAAAGTGCGAACACAGAACACTTGCATAAATTTTGGGTAAGATAATATTGCCGTTTTGTACTTCACCTCACCTCACTACACTAAGCTGATTTCCATGCCAAATAGCGCAGATTCAGAACGTACCTCTTGCTAGTCACATACTTATCTTTGCTACTTCACACGTTTTCCTAGTGGTACAATGTTCTCCTTTAGTATTACTAGTGCTTGTAGTGAAATGAAACTGAACATTATCTCCACGCATCTGTTGAACTGTAAGTAATGTTTCCGACTCTCACCACTACGCAGCATTTTACTGATTTACAAATTAGACATTTTGCAGATAATTTAATAACTCGAGTATTATCTGTATTTTGGCGTAAAAAGGCTTTGGAAATATTGCATAGGCGAGGTTTGGTGTTTTAATTAATCGTAAAAAAGACAGTGAAATTAGCCGTACGAAACTGGTGATTTATTTTTAGGAACAACTTATTTAACACAACTAGCATCAAGCGTTTCTCAATCTTCGCATTTACACAGCAGACATTCTGCGTACATTCCCAAAATAATTACGATTTAGCTGTTTATCAAAAAAAAATCACCAGCGCTCGGAGAGTGCAGCGTCTACATAGACGAGGTTGATGATTCAGGCATTCTTTGGTGGACTTCTACAGAGCTTCACCGCATTACTGCAGGTCGCGCCCGGAATCACTAATCAATCATCGTACTCGCTCGAGCGTTTCGTTCTCGAGCGCCGTACCTGGAGAGAGGGCTCGGTGCATCAACTGTCACTGCAGTGCCTCTGACCGGGAGGTCCTACGCTTCCACTCCCGACTGCGGCAGGATTTTCCACACTAGCGTGTCAGCTAGGTCGAATTCAGTCGCTGACTGGAGAAGAACGCTAGCGGCCTGCTGCCCTGATCGGTACTTTTCCTTAGTTCCTCCGATCGACACTAAGCAAATGCCCGAGCAGTACTTAGAAAACGATCCACACACCCCGCGCGATCTTTCCTTCCTCCTCCTTGTCCTTTCCTCGCTCCTTACTTACACACACTTACACTAACATACATTACACTGCCACTACACCTGCCGAGAGACCGTCGGGAGCTTACAGCTTGTCCCGGCTGGGGCGGTGCCCCGCTGGTGGGAGACACCTGTTTGAGGGAAAACCCCGCTAGTCGACGGTAGGTCCCGCGCCGGATCTCGCCATCTAGCGGGAAAAGATCACCGCCACCTCTAGATGAAAAACACGCACTACACTTACGGGACTAATGACCTGATTAGTTGGCCGCGCCGGGAATCACGAACAATCAATCAATCAATCGAGCGCCGTGTGCTCGAGCGTCGCGCGCTCGCTCACGGGACAGAACAATAGCCACGAGCGCTTCGCCGCTTGAGGAAGAAATAGGTGAGATGTCATGTCACAGGGTAGCGGAACGCTTCTCATCTAAGCGTAGCGGAATTATCGTTAAAATAGATTGGGCCAAAATTAGGTGACAAGTTGACAAATTGCATAAAAAAGATTAAAGACTTCCTTGAGAAGTATTTTAAAAATATAGCATTATTTTCAAACATAAACTTTACTCGATTACGAAAGAATTACCCAAATTTACTTCTGTTCAAATTAAAATATTTGTATTGCGAATATAAAAGAAATGATGCGATGAATTAAACTTCGTCGTCAGATTATTCTCAACTTTCGCATGCATTCACTCTTTTCAATGTCGCAGGACCACAACAAAAGATCACGTTTGTATTGATAAACCACCTCACTCTCTGTCGCTATTAAAACTGAAAAAGGGCTTATGTTTTCAGTCATTTAATCGTGAGCGCGGCTGTAGCCATTACACGACCCGATAGGTGCTGCTCTAAGCGGCGGGCGTCTGGACTACGTGGAGCTGCCGTAGCTGCTTTTACAGTCCATCGCCAGAGTGCATCAGGAGCACGACCAGAGGAAGCAAGATACGACAGAACGGTGGTCACAAACGTTTTCGTTCTATTCCTTCTTTTTGATTGGCACTGTTATCAATCAACTAGCTAATCGCTTGCTTGTTGTGTTCGAAAAACCTAAAACCCAATTGTTTGTCACACCGTGCTGGATTACGAAGTGATATTGTACAATAATATAAACATTTTCATTATTTAACGTTGGCACAGCATTATACATCTTGTTCTTCTTAGAAGTTCTTTGTATGCTAACTTTCCGTACGGGGTCATATGCGTGAGTTCACGTATTAAATATTGCAACATATAACTTCCAATCAGATTCAATTTTCTTGATCATTCATCTGCATCCGAAATCAATAAATCTACTGAGTGCTTACTGGGAATTTTCACTTTGTATTCACTCAATTTCTTCAAAACTCAACATTTAAATGAAAAGAACTCATTAACATTTTCATGATATTTCAAAATGCAAACTATGTAGTACCTTTCTTTTATTTTCAAAACGTTTTCAAATAATGATTATGGAACACGAAAAGTACTTCTTCCATTTATGAAAAAATTGTTTCCATATATTTTAACAATTTTTCTTGTCACTGTATTGCCAGACACAGGTAGCCAGCAAATGTACGAAATATCTCTGAATATATCATTTAATTTATATAAAAATGTTTTGAATGCTTTTCTCATTGTCAGAATTCCAATGGTAATGATTATAATACCAACATTTTATAGAAATAGTGAATGCAAACTTACATTTTATATTCCCAGTTTTATATTAACTCGATGAAAAAACAAACGCAATGCACAAATCTTTCGAAAAAGAAAAAAAAAAACACGAAAACAAATAGAAAGAATCATATAATTCGACAAAAAAGGACACAGCTCCATTTCCAAGAGCGCAATCACGAAAGCAGCGCTGTTTGTGGAACCAATAACGATTTTATTAATTTTAGCCCAATAAAAATATGCAGCGTCACAAACAACGGTCCTTCATCCCCGGACAAGCATCACTTCGCCCGAAAGGGGATGAGATGAGTGCAGGAAAGGGGATGAGGAGCGGAGGGGGAGGATTTTGATGTATGAATACGAAAAGTAGTCTATACATTGGCCGCCTTCCAGATAGACGCAGTACTTGACGAGTACAATCTGTGGACGTCTAATTCCGAGAGTAAATTAAAAAGGAGGGACGAAATTAAATTCGTGCATGAATAGAAAATGAAAATATATTTACTAAAGCTAAAGACATGTTTCGAGTTCACGATTTAATTGAGAGGTAAAGATTTGTAAAATTAGAACCGAGATATAAATTCGAGTAAAATTTTTTATTTTCATTTCATTTTGCATTTAATTTCACCGCCATTGTTTATTTGGTTTGTAAGCGATTTAATGACATGGGATCAAAAAGCGAACACATCTTCACCGAATATTCACGATTTCAAAATTTCTACAGATGATTACTTCTATGTTCGTAAATTATTGAGGGATTGCAGTTGAGTTAAAACATCCTCGAATGGTATAGTAAGACATGGGGACTAAAAGTAGTAGTTTTTTACAATATTGCGTCTCTTATCCCAATTTCCATTTACGTTTGTCACTGCAGTCTTCCGCAGTTAATCGTCTGCTAATCGCTTTCTCCACTCCTTCCTTTCATGTGCGTCTAGACCCAGACTAAAAATTATTTTCAAAAATTTCACATTGTTTTCATAAAAAAAGAGTTTTTGGTGCTACTAAGAGAAATGGTATTGCGCGCAGGATGATCTCGACCGTGTCAAAACTTTTACGTATGTTGGTGCAAAATTTCCCATTCACGTGGGATGGAATAGTCATGTAGTGGAGGTTCATAGGAAAGGAAGAATTTCGCTCAAAGAAATCGTTGGCGCAGTGCGCAGGGTACCAGAGTTGCCTTTAAACATGAGTGACACAATGTTTAAAACGCTAGTTCTCCCAGCTGCGAAATATGGGAAGTGGAGATAGATTGATTGGAAAGCACTGAAACGGTTTATTACAAATTAATTCTCGGAGTCTCTAGATTCGCAGCAAATGTCTGGGTTTTAAGAGAGACCAGTAATGTAGAAATTTGGATTTGTTTGAAAATGAAACCCATTCTACTTTGGATGAGATTAGCAATTGTAAAAGGCTGACAGGCTTATACATAGGTGTTTGTGAGTGCAATTTGCAATTACAGGAAAGCTATCAGCGCTACTGGCCTTACAAAATTAAACTGTTACTGGAACGTGCAGGTCTGGAAGCTGCGAAATGGCTGGGTATAGGTGAATACATCAGATGTAATTGTTAATGTCTGATCGACTCTCGGATTTTAAAAGGCAAGATATCCTGGCAGCAAGAGCCAAAGAAACGCTCGATAGTGGCACAAATTCACACTAGTCCAGTATAGGGGTTGTAAAAGTTGCACGTGACCCCTAGACATTGCCCGGCGCTGACTAGCACTACCCGTTGAGAAACGTGGGCCCCATTTGGAACGGCACTTATCGCTATCCCAGGCACACATCGCATATCCCGTACCTTCAGATCTCTTCAAATTTTCATATTTCCTTGCGTCAGGGCGTTTATTAGTGGTTTGCGTACATACCTCTTATACTTCACGACATCTTTTAGTTTTATCTTTTGTTCAACGATTACGATAAGGGGTTGGATTTATTGATTTACTTGTAAAGGACTTCTGCTTATTCATCATAATTCATCGTTTAATTGTACTTGGTTAAGGAAGATGAGTTTGGACTGTGATTCAAATAAATGAAAAAGTTATTTGAACATTCGTTACAAAAATAAGAACTAATAGTAATAAACCCAATGAAATGGTGTACTTTGTCGGTTTCTGAAAGGGGTGACATACTCATTCGTCTTCTACCTTATAACTACGCACACACAGAAATGTAAAGATGAGTTTTGAAGTCAAGACAGAATAGGTACTGGAAATAGCAGTTGACATCGTTGAGAAGGTCGCCAGGGAAAGTGACTGACATTCCGATGACTCTAATTAACATGCCAAGTGTAAGTTGATCCCGCGCCTTGGGACGGGCGTAGTTCACTTCAACTGTTGGCACGCACCGTCGATGCTGTGACTAGCAGAGCCATCCTCTCCTGCTAAAGACGACGTAATTTCCTCCCAAAGAACTCACGCCTCGAGTCCCTTCCACCCTTGCATTTTCACTGATTGATCTGTCTAATTTCTGTTTTCCCTGCTTAGATTTGGGGGTAATAGTACGTTTGTAAACACAAAAATATAATTTTAGATCATAAGAAAACAGCAGTATTTTTTTCATACAGAATACCTACTTGGAGAGAGAATATAAAGGACGAGCACGCGCATGAAATATTAACAAGTGTCAGTAAGTTAATTTTTTGCTACTGATATTACATTCTTTGGTACCGAAACAACGATATTACCGATTTACGAGTACCGTATAAATATCGGGAATGAAATCAGAAGTAAGAAAAAATGTTCCACAATGTATTAACACTTGTCCGATGTTACTTGCCTGTAAACAATTTAAAATAGGGAGAAATAATCCCAGAAACATGCCATGTCTATTTGAAGTTAATATTATTCACACTGTGAAATATTATTCCTTACTTCATAGCTTCAAAAATCATAAAATTCCACTAAATCCGGTGAAACCATCTAAACATTGGGAATATCGAAAACAAAAATATTGCTACTGCAAGAATCGACAGTACTACGTAGTCTCTACGGCGGCATGGCGTTGGCAGCAGGGAGAGTGTGCCTCCGGAAATCCACGATGGTGATCGCATTCGTCCTTTTCAAAGGAGGGGAGGCCACCCTACTCCCGAAGGGCTGGAGGGTCGAAAGGGGCCCGAAACATCTCGCAGCCGCAGTCGGGATGGTTGTTTTTTTTTTCTGCCCGAAGAGATGGCCCTTTTAGATTGGATTTCGGCGTTTACGACGAGCTAAACGACAACCGACATAAGGAAGTCCCCCGCAGACGCGAAATAATAAAAACAAGAATTGATGGCAAAGGAGGCGTTCCCAGCGGGGAGGAGGACGACGTCTTTGTTACGCGACGAAGCGCTTCACATGGTAATATTAGAACTTCCGGGAGAAGAAGAGGAAAGGGCTTAAAACACTACAAGCACCAAGTGAATTTATGAAACACAATAATAACGAAACTTTCAGGTAATGTAGAAATATCGTTGTAGACCTATGCGAAAAATGTTTGGACAGCAGGGAAGAATCTCTCTGAATCTGAATCAGTGAAATTGTCACTGATTCAATCAGTGAGAGCCGAAGTCACTGATATCTTCAGTCGAAATGTGTAGTTTCGCTGACAATCAGCGAATATGCGAACCTTTTCATAATGACCGCCAACATTTCAATGGTCGTCAGCGGTAAAAGTCCCGCACTACAATCACTGATCGTTCAGTCGTCACGTTCAACTAATTGTCACAGATTTCACTGATTCAAAAAGTGAAGTTTCACTTATTCAAAACGCGGACCCAATTTTCACTGATTTGTTCAGTTCAATTCACTGATTGTCAGTGGCAGTGTTATAACTGACACCATCAGTGAATAGTCAATCAGTAGTTTTTCACTGATTCAGACTGCGAGAGAAATACACACAAAGATGTAAGATGTAATGAAAGCGAAATATAATTTTGCAATTTCTAAAGTATTCAAACACGAGGGCATTTTTCGACGAAAGCTCTCAGAGGACATCTTCAGCTTTAATCAGTATTAACAAATTCACACCTGAGTTCGAATAATATTAAGCGAATGAACGATAAATTCATGTACTAAAAAATACAATATTGTTGCCAACGCGAGTTGCAACACAATTCGTGAATCCTCTTCCAAGTAGACCTTCCTTGAATTCTCTATTCTCCTTGTGAACCCAGCACACTGAGCGGTGGAAAAGCACTTTCTCTTCTACTCCCAAAGTTATCAATTATGAAGCGAGAGCTCCATGAACACCCAGGTACATCCAAGGTCTTCCCCGGAATGCAACACAACTTCCACGACGGTGACACGAACGTAATGAGCTCCTCTTCTCACTTCGTAATACTCCTAAGCAGCAACTTCGACATTACCACTCGTCCCTCAAGGTTAGCACCTCGCTATGCGAGCTCGCTATGCTCTCAAGCCCTGGAAGGCGGGATCGATCTAGGCTGATTATAAGTGATTCCGGGCGCGTCCACAGCTAAGATTCTGGATTCCTTAACTGTAGTCCATGCTTGATCGCAAGAGGCGGAGGTGTTAATTCTATCGCTGGCTGGCGAGATCCGGTGCCGACCTACATCGGCAGACTGTTTTCTTCCCAAACAGGCATCTTCCTCTAGCGGGGCACCGCCCCAGCCGGGACAAGCTCTAAGCTCCCGACCCGTCTCCCGGCATGTCTGGTAGTGTAGGGCATGTAAATGAAGGTGTGTAAGGGGTAGGATAGAACAAGGAATGGGAAGGAAAGATCGCGCACGGTCCGTGGTCCGTTTGGGAGGGTACTGCTCCCGCATTCGCCTGGAACTGATCGAAAAAAACACGGAAAACTACCGATAAGAGCAGCGCGATGCCTGAATTCTCCTCTAGACAGCGACAGAACTATTCCCAGTTACGACGATAGCGTCGAAAATTCTGTCACCGTCGGGGCTCGAACCCCACGACCTCTGGTCTAAACTCGGCTGACTTGCGCGCATTTTCACAAGGGCGGAAAATTTACAAAGGCCTTGTCACTTGCGGCATGCACAATAACCCTTGCTAAGAGGTCAGCCAAAATAAATTTTCCGTCAATTCCGCCTTAATCACATTCCGTCAAATTATATTCTCCATCAATTCGCTTAGCCACCTAAAACTTCAAGTAATGGGTAAAAATGGCCAGACCATTGTTGTAGCTCTCCCCGGCGGAAAATATGGAAGAGGAAATTTACCGGCAACGCTGCAAGTCTGTGAGAATGGCCAGCTACAAAATTCCCAGCAATTTCAGCCTATCGGGAAAGGCCAATGGATCGATCTCCATGTGCCGGAATATTACAAACAAAAACATTTCAATATCACGCATTTGACTTCAATTATTGCCCGTTTTTCCTTTTCGGAATATTTTTTAACGCCAACGTTCAGTGTTTAATGCCCAAAAATAAGGTGCTGGATAGTTCCCAAATCTGGCAATCTCTCTGAATCTGAAATTGTCGCTGATTCAATCAGTGAGAGCCAAAGTCACTGATATCTTCAGTCGAAATTGGTAGTTTCGCTGACAATCAGCGAATAGGTGAACCTTTTCATAATGACCGCCAGCATTTCAATGGTTGTCAGTGCTAAAAGTGCCGCGCCACCATCGCTCAATGTTCGTTCAGTCGTCTTCACTGATTCAAACAATGAAGTTTCACTGATTCAATAAGTAGGCCCAATTTTCACTGATTTGTTCAGTTCAATTCACTGATTGTCAGTGGCAGGGTTATAACTGACTCCATCAGTGAATAGTCACCGCCAATCAGTAGTTTTTCACTGATTCGGACTGAGAGAGTGGTACGTTAACGTTCCGGCGGTAACCGGCGTTTCCAAACTGGCATCGGTCCCGGCTAGACCCCACGAGGAAATAAGTGGGAAAATTGGAGGGGGGCGGGGGCGGGGGGCGGGGGCGGCGCGGCGCGTGACGACCCGCGGCGGCGGCCTTTTCCGCCCCCGCCCCTCCCGCCCCCGCGCAACCGCAGCCGCCGCGTCGCCCACACACAATGGTCCGAATCGGGCAACAAGGCGGACAACTTTTTTTTGTTCAATTCCTCAGGTATTCCCATACAAGACATATTTACCGATTCGCCGTAGCAAATGAGTCGTTGACAGCAAAAGTGGTGTAGGTCAAATTTTGGAAGGTTTGAGTTCGATGCACTGGTGGATGGTTTGAAGATTGTTCCATCACGGGCTAAAATGGAGTGGGTCGATCTTCAATATTTCTTAGCTAGAGGCCAGCACAAAGCAAAAGTAGCCAACAAGTTGCTCACACCGCTGCATGCAATTGTGGCGTAAGTCACATGCGGAACGAAACAACAGTTTCCGGGGGTTCCCAAGAAATAGCTTCTTGCTTATCTGCACCCATCACAGAAGAAGGATCTCGAAAAAAATAACGTTTAATCGCGTTTAGAGAGACGTGCACAGGTCAAAGTCTCAGCTGCAAAATTACTCTACGTTGGTTGAAAATCGTCACAAAGCCCTATTTTCCCTATTTTTCCATCACATTACCATCTCAGTCTAAAATTGTGCATGCCAATTATTTGAATGTAAGGTATTGTTTTCAGAGAACAGTGTGTGCAAAAATGATGAAAGTGAAGAAAATAGTCAATTATTTAATTAATAAGCAATGTTTTGGTCCAAAAATCAGTAGTATAAATTATAAGAATATCTCCTTAACATGTTCATATGACTTTAGGTCATTTATTTGTAAGCGTTATAGTTTTACAGCGTTTTTCGTTTACACGTCATTTTCCAGAAAGTATGTTTTTGACTTACACCACTTTTACTCTCAACGGCTCAGCTGTCGCCACTGCAGTACCTGTGATCGGGAGACCCTAGGCTTTCAGTCCTGACGATAGCGGCTTTTCGACTGCATAGCTAGGTCGAATTATGAAGCTAGGTCAAATTCAGCGGCTGTCTGGAGCAGAATTCTTCTTCGCTGGCTTCATTTAGCCGAGTTGCGCCCTGTGTGCGCGCCTTCCGAAGCACTGCGCGCAGCCGCCTCGTTAGCGTAAGTGTCGGGCGGACGCAGCGCCTCGCCGCCCCCGCCGCCCCCGCCGCCCCCGCCGCACGGACGCGCGCCAAGTCGCCGCAGGCCCCCGCGCCCCGCTTCCATCGCCGCCGTTGCCCGTGCCGCCGCACCCGCCGCCGCCGCCGCCGCCGCCGCCGCCCACGCCTACCCCGGCGCCCCCGCCTGCGCCCCCGCCCATCGCCTCCGCGCACGCCCCCGCCTGGGTCCTCGCCCGCGCCCCCGCCCACGCCCCCGCCCGCGCCCCCGCTCCCGCCCGCGCTACCGTCCTTACCCCCACCCTACCCTTCCACCGTACCTGTTCCAGCCCTCACCACCGCCCGCGTGCCCGCCCTACCCTTCCTCCGTCCCCACCCCGCCCTCGCCCCGCCCTTGCTCCAGCCCCCGCCCGCGGTCCCACCTTCGCCCGCTTCCCCGCTCCCACCCCGCCCCGCCCACCCGCCTTCGTCCCCTCCCGCGCTTACCTTCTCCGCCCCACCCGGCCCACTCCCGCCGTCGCTCCAGCCCCCGCTCTCGCCCTCGTCTGCGTCTCCGCTACCACCCCCACCTTTGTCCCCGCCCGCGCCCACGTCTCCGCGCCACCCACCTCTGCCCATGCCGCCGCCCTCACCCTTGCCCCGTCCCCGCCTCCGCCCTCGCCCCACGCCCACACTCCCGAGCAGCTGCTCGGGACACCTCCACCCAAGGGGCGCGCGCGTCCCAATAAAGGGACGTACGCCACGCGCACCTCCGCCCGCCCTCCTTCAGCCGGTTGGGCAGCTGGCCGCTGCTCTCCCCACGCACACACGATTAAGCAGCAAACATTCAAAAGGTGGCTCCGGGCATCTACTGCTGTCACTGCAGTGTCTCTGACCGGGAGGCACCACCTTGTTCCGAGTGCCGACGGTGGAAGGATTTTCGATACCAGCTTGTCAGCTAGGTCGCTGTCTGGAGGAGAATTCTAGCGGTCGACTGCTCCGATCGGTAGTTTTCCGTGCTTCTTCCGATCAACATCAGGCAAATGCCGGAGCAGTACTCTAGCAAACGGGCCACGGTCTGCACTTGATTTTCCTTCCTCTTCTTTGTCCTATCCATACCTCTTACACACACACACACACACACACACACACACACACACACACACTAACATGCACTCCACTACCACACATGCCGGGAGCCCGGTCGAGAACTTCACCGGGTTGGGACGATGCCCCGCTTCTGGGAGATACCTGGGTAGGGAAAACCGCGCTAGTCGACGGTAGGTGGGTGCTCGATCTCGCCGTTGAGCGGGGTAAAATCACAGCCACCTCCTGATGAACAAACACGCACAACACTTACGTGACAAACGACCTCAGTAGTTGACGCGGCCGGAATTACTAACAATCAATCAAAACGTGAGACGGCTTTTTGTTAAAAATTAAGTACTGTTGTTGTTACTTAGAATTTTATTTCCAGCTAAAACGTTGATACGCAATAAATTCATTAAGTAGTATCCCAATCGTTGAATTAATAAATAAAAATGCTAAAACTTGTACTAAAATTTTCATTTTTATCGGAAAAGTGTGAAGTAGAGTGTCACGTTTAGAATATTCGCTTCTCAATTCCACTTGTGCACTACACAGTGGCACGCATCTGGAGCTTGGAGCTTGTCCTGGCTCGGGAGATACATAGAGAGGGAAACCTCGCCACCCACGTGCAGGTTGATCGGTTGTTAGTGATTCCGGGCGGTCAACAGCTAAGGTAATTAGTCCCGTAAGTACAGTGCATGCTTATTTCTCGTGAGGTGGTGGCGATGTGACCCGGTGGATGGTGAGATCCGACGTCGACCTACAGTCGGCTAACGGTATTTTCTTCTAATCAGGTACCCCCCCCATCAGGGCTCCGCCCTAGTCGGGTCAAGCCGGCATGTGTCTCCCGGCGTGTGTAGGTTCGTGCCGGATCTCATCGCGGGAAAGAACACGGCCGCCACCTCCCTCCCATTTCAGGCACTATACTTGCAAGAACTAATCAGAATGGAATTTGACGTTCTCGGAAACAAAATCATCAATCATTCTTCTTTTCATTCTGCTTCACTCTTTCCCCTTGTTATTCCGCTATGCACTAAATCGCTTTGGTTCTAGTTAAGGTGCACCGTAATGTGTGTATGTGTGTGAAAATGGTATGTGTATATGTGGAGCCAGAGAGAGAGAGAGAGAGAGAGAGACAAAGAGACAGAAAGATGGAGAGGGGGGTACTTGCGTTTCAGATCGGCGAAAAAAGATAGCTTAGTGCACGAACATTGTATGACTTTCACTCTTGTTCATTTTTAGTTAATATCTTTATGGGGATCTCACGTTCATATCTACCTAGTGACAAAAACAGTAATTATATAAAAGGGATATGCTTCCACCCAGAAATCAAACATTGATGCTCTATAAGTTAATGCACCTTTACAAACTGCACCTAGGAATTCTGGTCATTCAATGTGTGTATTCTAGGTCATCAATATAATATGTACGGGTTTTATGGGGGAGTTACTGTAGGGGGGTTACGTTTCAGATGCTGTTTGTTATTCAAAGGGAAGGAGGAGTGCCGACATGTCAGCCTTGCATTATTAATTACTAAAGAGGGAGCGAAAGAATGTACATAGTTCAGTATTATTTATTACACATCATATCTTTGTCAGAATAAATATTACACTAACAGTAAATCCTACTACTACAATTACGAATAACTTACTCATGATTAGCAAATTCACTGAGAACCTAGGGAAATAATTAATGACAGAATATGCTGAGGGTTGCGTGTAATCGGTATCGATTTTACGCATCCCTCAGCTCCCTATTTATGAGCAGATAGTCAACTGAAGAGAGTATTGTATTGTTAATCATAATTTAGGAGAGAGCGTTCTTATCATGACGGCTGGTTTTCCCTCTTCAAGGCTTTTTTTCTCGCCGAATCGTGGGTTCTGCCGTACGGAGCATAAGTGCATCAGAGAGTCTTCAGGAGCGGTCCCGTGCCACATTGTGGTGTTGATTATAGTCGTCCGTGTACATAGTATGTCCCTACAGTTACGTTCACTCATTATTTTTTTACTTATTTAAGATAGCTTTTCAACTACTAAGGTCATATAGCGACCACGGTAAGTAACTTTGGGAGTAATGGTATACGGACACACACAAACATCCATGCCCCGGGCAGGATTCGAACCTGCGACTCTTCATGCATGAGACAGATAGGGCTCTTCAGCTTTTGCGACCTCAACCGGGGCGGCAGGTTTTAAGTTTGATTTTATTTACATTGTTATATTGTAATGATAAATATTTACTAGACTAAACAATGAGTAACAATGGAAAAGCTTGTTCTGAAAACCCACATTAAATATAATACAATTAGTACAATTTTATTATGAAAAGTACAAAAAAATTCCATTTCGTTTTGTAATTCCTAGGTCTATATGTAAACATGTGCCTGACATAACGAGTTTTGAAGTTGTCACCAGATCAATAGCTTACATGAAAATATGGAAATGCTTATCACGACTTCAATTGATATTTAGTTTGTTTTTTTACATTAGAGATACACGTAGATTATGGTTAGTGATTTTAGACCGTCTGTAATGAAATTAACAAAATAAAACATGTAGCATAATAGGAAACGAAGAACAAAATACGGTAATGTCACGTGAGAATACTTTAAAGTATTTTTCGCAAAACCATCCATTCTTCCATTTAACTTCCCCTCTCAACATTTTTTCCCTGCTGCTAAACGACTAACAGGTGACGTTTTTTCAAAGAGGAATGCGAAAAGCTCTAGAGAGCTGAAAGAATCCGTAGATAAATGTGGCCGGAAAACAAAACTTAAGGTAGAACGCAACTCAGCCAGTCACAGTGTTGCTCATGGAGCGTCACTTCATTGAAAAATATCATGTACTTTATCTAATTTTTTTCTAAACATTTTAAAATTTGTCAACAATTATAGTCCTCTTTTCAACGAAGTACTGAATCTTCACGATCTTCAAGACGGAAGATGGAAATCACAACCAGCCTCTCCGAATCGCCGAGTTCCCCCATTTCGCCACGGAGCGATCTCATTCTCAAACAATTGAGCAGCGACTGTGACTCCGTCAAGCGAACTAACTTGCTCCACCACTACCGCCGCCCGCGTCTCTCCCGTTGCCCCGTTCATCCCCTCCACCACCCTCGTCACTCCCCGCCCCCGCCATCTCCGCGACCATCCTCGCGCCCCTCCCCATTGCTGCCGGCCAAAGCCTCCCGCGCCGGGTCGTCCCCGCCGCAGTCACAAGGCGCCTCTCTCAGCCATCGCCCCCCCCCCCTACCAGCTAGGTCGCTCTCTGGAGGAGAATGCAAGTGGCCGGCTGCTCCGATCGATAGTTTTCCGTGTTTTTTTTCCCGACGAATACTTCTTCTCCTCTTCTTGTTTCTCTATCACTTTCACTTTCTCTTTCACTTTTTCGTCCTCTTTCTTGTCTTTTCCTCACCCCTTCTTATACAGTCACATGCACTACATTACCACACATGTCGGGAGCTTAGAGCCTGTCCCGGCTGGGGCGGTGCCCCCTGTTGGGAGGTACCTGGTCAAGAAAAACCCTGGTCGACGGTAGGCCGGCGCCGAATCCCGCCATCAGGCAGGGGAAGAATACCGCCACCTCCCGACAAAAACACGCACTACACTTAAGGGACTAACGACCTTCCCAGTTGACGCGCTCGGAATCACTAAAAATCAATCAATGAAGCCATCCCTGCCGCCTCGCCACCGCTCCCATCACCGCAGCCGTCTTTACTGCCGCCCCCTTCCACGTCGCCACTGTTTTCCTCCGCCGCTGCCGCCCGCGCCGTCGCGTGCTCATCGCCGCCGCCCCCGTTGCCGCCGCCAGGGCTGCGCCACCGCAGCTGCGGCGGACGTCGCGTCGCAGACAGCGGAGGGCGGACAGGCGCAGCGGACGCGGGGGTGCGGGGCGGCGCGACGCGTGGCGGGGCGGAGCGTGGAGGGACGGGGCGAAGAGGCGGGGGAGGGACGGCGTGGGGTGAAGCGGAGAGCGCGTGGCGGGGCGGGGCGAAGAGGCGGGGGCCGGGGCGGGGCAAGGCGGGGCGGAGAGGGGCGGGACAGGTCTGGTCGAAGAGGCGCGTGGCGGGACGGGACGGAGTGGGGCGGGGCGGGGCGAGGCGGGGCGAAGAGGCACGGGGCGGAGGGGGGAGGGAAGGGGAGGGGAAGCTGCTTGTGCCGTTCGAAGGAAGCGGTCGCGTCCCGCGCACAACGCAGCTGCAACGGACTCTTCGGGGCGGGAGAAGGTCATATGCATTTCCTTTGCCTCATTGTCCGATGCAGGGGTCGGCACCATTTGCGCGCCGCTCGCCTCCGCTCACGTTGGGCTCCGCAAGACGGAAAGTGATACGCTGGCACTTGCGCTTCGCGGATTGATGGATTACTAGTGATTACGGGCGCGTCTATTACCTAACGTTGTTAGTCCCGTAAGTATAGTGCGTATTATTTGCTTGAGACGTGGCGGTGATCTTTCCCCTTGGCTGGCGAGATCCCGCGACGACTTGTCGTCGGCCAGCGGGATTTTCCCCAACCAGGTATCTCCCACCATCGGGGCATCGCCCCAACCGGAACTAGTTCTAAGCTCTTTACATGTAAGGTAGTGTAGTGCACGTAAAATTGTGTGTGAGGGGTGAGGATATGGGAAGGGAAGATCGCGCGCGGTCCGTGGTCCGTTTGTAAGGGTACTGCTCCGGAATTCGCCTGATGTACTGGTGTAGATCGGAGAAACCACGAAAAACTATGGATTAAAGAAGCCGGCCGCTAGAATGTTCCTTCAGACCACTTTGCGAATGAACGCTGGCCTGTTGCCAGTGACTGACCGATCGACCGACCGACCGACCGACCGATAGACCGACCGATAGACCGACCGATAGACCGCTAGACCGACAGGTCGAAAGGCCGACAGACGCTCTTCAGTAGATAGACTGACCTACGCCACTAGCTATGCGCAGACGCTGTTGGCACGAAGTGTCGAGGCCTGTTCTATGGCTCCGAAAGAATTCGAACGACAGGTGCACGTCTCGCACCCACTAAAACTATAACTATAACAGACGTTAATAATAATAATAATAATAATAATGTATTAATAAGTGGCATTTTTTAAACAATTCAAGTGTAACGGTGGAATTTTTTAAAAAATGTTTTGTTTCAACACAATATTGGGTTCAATTATCTTCAATCTGGTGATTTCAGTCGTAACGAGTCATGTTATGCCTCTAATATAGTACTGTAGTTATTCATAGGTTTTGCTACTACAGGTGCCTTAAACCACACTAAACATTTTGCCCTGGACTATCATGGAACGATCCCACCAACAACTTCTGAATATCGTTTTGCATTGGCGAAAAGAATCGACTAAGCTTTTGATCACTTCTGAATGTGTCTGAGATACTCCATCCCTCCAGAAAACGCAATGTTTTTTTCGTTATTTACATGCATTTTAATACAACCAAAAATCGCAAATTTATGTTTGGGAAACAAAACAGCCCATAAAGAGAGGAAACGTTTCACCAAATACGTTTTCCCTTAATCTGCTGGTCATGAAGAACGCAAGTGGTTTTCGATTGGTCGGCACGATTTAATTAATTTGCCACAATACACCAGTGATCTGGAATTCACATTAATCCGTTGCACGTCGAATTATCGCAACATCACTGAACATTGAACAAGTTACTGCATACAAAATGAGCATGTGGTCACATACAAACAGAAAAAAAGTTGAAAGCTTTTTACTTAATAACCAGTAAGCAAATATGAATTATGATCAAAACGGACATTACGTGTTAATTAGTGCCTAGTTACAGACAGAAAACTCTATAATACTCGAA
>JAHLJT010002406.1:174883872-175021879 GCA_031308135.1 Acheta domesticus | reverse complement strand
GGAAATAATGTTTCCGACTCTCACCACTACGCAGCATTTTACTGATTACAAATTAGACATTTTGCATATAATTTAATAACTCGAGTATTATCTGTATTTGGCGTAAAAGGCTTTGTGCATCAAGGCGAGGTTGGTGTTTTAATTAATCGTAAAAAAGACAGTGAAATAGCCGTACGAAACTGGTGATTTATTTTTAGGAACAACTTATTTAACACAACTAGCATCAAGCGTTTCTCAATCTTCGCATTTACACAGCAGACATTCTGCGTACATTCCCAAAATAATTACGATTTAGCTGTTTATCAAAAAAAAATCACCAGCGCTCGGAGAGTGCAGCGTCTACATAGACGAGGTTGATGATTCAGGCATTCTTTGGTGGACTTCTACAGAGCTTCACCGCATTACTGCAGGTCGCGCCCGGAATCACTAATCAATCATCGTACTCGCTCGAGCGTTTCGTTCTCGAGCGCCGTACCTGGAGAGAGGGCTCGGTGCATCAACTGTCACTGCAGTGCCTCTGACCGGGAGGTCCTACGCTTCCACTCCCGACTGCGGCAGGATTTTCCACACTAGTGTCAGCTAGGTCGAATTCAGTCGCTGACTGGAGAAGAACGCTAGCGGCCTGCTGCCCTGATCGGTACTTTTCCTTAGTTCCTCCGATCGACACTAAGCAAATGCCCGAGCAGTACTTAGAAAACGATCCACACACCCCGCGCGATCTTTCCTTCCTCCTCCTTGTCCTTTCCTCGCTCCTTACTTACACACACTTACACTAACATACATTACACTGCCACTCCACCTGCCGAGAGACCGTCGGGAGCTTACAGCTTGTCCGCTGGGGCGGTGCCCCGCTGGTGGGAGACACCTGTTTGAGGGGAAACCCCGCTAGTCGACGGTAGTCCCGCGCCGGATCTCGCCATCTAGCGGGAAAAGATCACCGCCACCTCTCGATGAAAAACACGCACTACACTTACGGGACTAATGACCTGATTAGTTGGCCGCGCCCGGAATCACGAACAATCAATCAATCAATCGAGCACCGTGTGCTCGAGCGTCGCGCGCTCGCTCACGGGACAGAAGAATAGCCACGAGCGCTTCGCCGCTTGAGGAAGAAATAGGTGAGATGTCATGTGACAGGGTAGCGGAACGCGCTTCTCATCTTAGCGTAGCGGAATTATCGTTAAAATAGATTGGGCCAAAATTAGGTGACAAGTTGACAAATTGCATAAAAAAGATTAAAGACTTCCTTGAGAAGTATTTTAAAAATATAGCATTATTTTCAAACATAAACTTTACTCGATTACGAAAGAATTACCCAAATTTACTTCTGTTCAAATTAAATATTTGTATTGCGAATATAAAAGAAATGATGCGATGAATTAAACTTCGTCGTCAGATTATTCTCAACTTTCGCATGCATTCACTCTTTTCAATGTCGCAGGACCACAACAAAAGATCACGTTTGTATTGATAAACCACCTCACTCTCTGTCGCTATTAAAACTGAAAAAGGGCTTATGTTTTCAGTCATTTAATCGTGAGCGCGGCTGTAGCCATTACACGACCCGATAGGTGCTGCTCTAAGCGGCGGGCGTCTGGACTACGTGGAGCTGCCGTAGCTGCTTTTACAGTCCATCGCCAGAGTGCATCAGGAGCACGACCAGAGGAAGCAAGATACGACAGAACGGTGGTCACAAACGTTTTCGTTCTATTCCTTCTTTTTTGATTGGCACTGTTATCAATCACTAGCTAATCGCTTGCTTGTTGTGTTCGAAAAACCTAAAACCCAATTGTTTGTCACACCGTGCTGGATTACGAAGTGATATTGTACAATAATATAAACATTTTCATTATTTAACGTTGGCACAGCATTATACATCTTGTTCTTCTTAGAAGTTCTTTGTATGCTAACTTTCCGTACGGGGTCATATGCGTGAGTTCACGTATTAAATATTGCAACATATAACTTCCAATCAGATTCAATTTTCTTGATCATTCATCTGCATCCGAAATCAATAAATCTACTGAGTGCTTACTGGGAATTTTCACTTTGTATTCACTCAATTTCTTCAAAACTCAACATTTAAATGAAAAGAACTCATTAACATTTTCATGATATTTCAAAATGCAAACTATGTAGTACCTTTCTTTTATTTTCAAAACGTTTTCAAATAATGATTATGGAACACGAAAAGTACTTCTTCCATTTATGAAAAAATTGTTCCATATATTTTAACAATTTTTCTTGTCACTGTATTGCCAGACACAGGTAGCCAGCAAATGTACGAAATATCTCTGAATATATCATTTAATTTATATAAAAATGTTTTGAATGCTTTTCTCATTGTCAGAATTCCAATGGTAATGATTATAATACCAACATTTTATAGAAATAGTGAATGCAAACTTACATTTTATATTCCCAGTTTTATATTAACTCGATGAAAAAACAAACGCAATGCACAAATCTTTCGAAAAAAAAAAAAAACACGAAAACAAATAGAAAGAATCATATAATTCGACAAAAAAGGACACAGCTCCATTTCCAAGAGCGCAATCACGAAAGCAGCGCTGTTTGTGGAACCAATAACGATTTTATTAATTTTAGCCCAATAAAAATATGCAGCGTCACAAACAACGGTCCTTCATCCCCGGACAAGCATCACTTCGCCCGAAAGGGGATGAGATGAGTGCAGGAAAGGGATGAGGAGCGGAGGGGGAGGATTTTGATGTATGAATACGAAAAGTAGTCTATACATTGGCCGCCTTCCAGATAGACGCAGTACTTGACGAGTACAATCTGTGGACGTCTAATTCCGAGAGTAAATTAAAAAGGAGGGACGAAATTAAATTCGTGCATGAATAGAAAATGAAAATATATTTACTAAAGCTAAAGACATGTTTCGAGTTCACGATTTAATTGAGAGGTAAAGATTTGTAAAATTAGAACCGAGATATAAATTCGAGTAAAATTTTTTATTTTCATTTCATTTTGCATTTAATTTCACCGCCATTGTTTATTTGGTTTGTAAGCGATTTAATGACATGGGATCAAAAAGCGAACACATCTTCACCGAATATTCACGATTTCAAAATTTCTACAGATGATTACTTCTATGTTCGTAAATTATTGAGGGATTGCAGTTGAGTTAAAACATCCTCGAATGGTATAGTAAGACATGGGGACTAAAAGTAGTAGTTTTTTACAATATTGCGTCTCTTATCCCAATTTCCATTTACGTTTGTCACTGCAGTCTTCCGCAGTTAATCGTCTGCTAATCGCTTTCTCCACTCCTTCCTTTCATGTGCGTCTAGACCCAGACTAAAAATTATTTTCAAAAATTTCACATTGTTTTCATAAAAAAAGAGTTTTTGGTGCTACTAAGAGAAATGGTATTGCGCGCAGGATGATCTCGACCGTGTCAAAACTTTTACGTATGTTGGTGCAAAATTTCCCATTCACGTGGGATGGAATAGTCATGTAGTGGAGGTTCATAGGAAAGGAAGAATTTCGCTCAAAGAAATCGTTGGCGCAGTGCGCAGGGTACCAGAGTTGCCTTTAAACATGAGTGACACAATGTTTAAAACGCTAGTTCTCCCAGCTGCGAAATATGGGAAGTGGAGATAGATTGATTGGAAAGCACTGAAACGGTTTATTACAAATTAATTCTCGGAGTCTCTAGATTCGCAGCAAATGTCTGGGTTTTAAGAAAAAACCAGTAATGTAGGAATTTCAATTTTTTTGAAAATGAAACCCAATATACTTTGTATGAGATTAGCAATTGTAAAAGGCTGACTCGCTTATACATAGGTGTTTGTGAGTGCAATTTGCAATTACAGGAAAGCTATCAGCGCAACTGGCCTTACAAAATTAAACTGTTACTGGAACGTGCAGGTCTGGAAGCTGCGAAATGGCTGGGTATAGGGGAATACATCAGATGTAATTGTTAATGTCTGATCGACTCTCGGATTTAAAAGGCAAGATATCCTGGCAGCAAGAGCCAAAGAAACGCTCGATAGTGGCACAAATTCACACTAGTCCAGTATAGGGGTTGTAAAAGTTGCACGTGACCCCTAGACATTGCCCGGCGCTGACTAGCACTACCCGTTGAGAAACGTGGGCCCCATTTGGAACGGCACTTATCGCTATCCCAGGCACACATCGCATATTCCCGTACCTTCAGATCTCTTTCAAATTTTCATATTTCCTTGCGTCAGGGCGTTTATTAGTGGTTTGCGTACATACCTCTTATACTTTACGACATCTTTTAGTTTTATTCTTTGTTCAACGATTACGATAAGGGGTTGGATTTATTGATTTACTTGTAAAGGACTTCTGCTTATTCATCATAATTCATCGTTTAATTGTACTTGGTTAAGGAAGATGAGTTTGGACTGTGATTCAAATAAATGAAAAAGTTATTTGAACATTCGTTACAAAAATAAGAACTAATAGTAATAAACCCAATGAAATGGTGTACTTTGTCGGTTTCTGAAAGGGGTGACATACTCATTCGTCTTCTACCTTATAACTACGCACACACAGAAATGTAAAGATGAGTTTTGAAGTCAGGACAGAATAGGTACTGGAAATAGCAGTTGACATCGTTGAGAAGGTCGCCAGGGAAAGTGACTGACATTCCGATGACTCTAATTACATGCCAAGTGTAAGTTGATCCCGCGCCTTGGGACGGGCGTAGTTCACTTCAACTGTTGGCACGCACCGTCGATGCTGTGGACTAGCAGAGCCATCCTCTCCTGCTAAAGACGACGTAATTTCCTCCAAAGAACTCACGCCTCGAGTCCCTTCCACCCATTGCATTTTCACTGATTGATCTGTCTAATTTCTGTTTTCCCTGCTTAGATTTGGGGGTAATAGTACGTTTGTAAACACAAAAATATAATTTTAGATCATAAGAAAACAGCAGTATTTTTTTCATACAGAATACCTACTTGGAGAGAGAATATAAAGGACGAGCACGCGCATGAAATATTAACAAGTGTCAGTAAGTTAATTTTTTTGCTACTGATATTACATTCTTTGGTACCGAAACAACGATATTACCGATTTACGAGTACCGTATAAATATCGGGAATGAAATCAGAAGTAAGAAAAATGTTCCACAATGTATTAACACTTGTCCGATGTTACTTGCCTGTAAACAATTTAAAATAGGGAGAAATAATCCCAGAAACATGCCATGTCAATTTGAAGTTAATATTATTCACACTGTGAAATATTATTCCTTACTTCATAGCTTCAAAATCATAAAATTCCACTAAATCCGGTGAAACCATCTAAACATTGGGGAATATCGAAAACAAAAATACTGCTACTGCAAGAATCGACAGTACTACGTAGTCTCTACGGCGGCATGGCGTTGGCAGCAGGGAGAGTGTGCCTCCGGAAATCCACGATGGTGATCGCATTCGTCCTTTTCAAAGGAGGGGAGGCCACCCTACTCCGAAGGGCTGGAGGGTCGAAGGCGGCCCGAAACATCTCGCAGCCGCAGTCGGGATGGTTGTTTTTTTTTTCTGCCCGAAGAGATGGCCCTTTTAGATTGGATTTCAGCGTTTACGACGAGCTAAACGGACAACCGACATAAGGAAGTCCCCCGCAGACGCGAAATAATAAAAACAAGAATTGATGGCAAGGAGGCGTTCCCAGCGGGGAGGAGGACGACGTCTTTGTTACGCGACGAAGCGCTTCACATGGTAATATTAGAACTTCCGGGAGAAGAAGAGGAAAGGGCTTAAAACACTACAAGCACCAAGTGAATTTATGAAACACAATAATAACGAAACTTTCAGGTAATGTAGAAATATCGTTGTAGACCTATGCGAAAAATGTTTGGACAGCAGGGAAGAATCTCTCTGAATCTGAATCAGTGAATTGTCACTGATTCAATCAGTGAGAGCCGAAGTCACTGATATCTTCAGTCGAAATGTGTAGTTTCGCTGACAAATCAGCGAATATGCGAACCTTTTCATAATGACCCGCCAACATTTCAATGGTCGTCAGCGGTAAAAGTCCCGCACTACAATCACTGATCGTTCAGTCGTCACGTTCAACTAATTGTCACAGATTTCACTGATTCAAAAGTGAAGTTTCACTTATTCAAAACGCGGACCCAATTTTCACTGATTTGTTCAGTTCAATTCACTGATTGTCAGTGGCAGTGTTATAACTGACACCATCAGTGAATAGTCAATCAGTAGTTTTTCACTGATTCAGACTGCGAGAGAAATACACACAAGATGTAAGATGTAATGAAAGCGAAATATAATTTTGCAATTTCTAAAGTATTCAAACACGAGGGCATTTTTCGACGAAAGCTCTCAGAGGACATCTTCAGCTTTAATCAGTATTAACAAATTCACACCTGAGTTCGAATAATATTAAGCGAATGAACGATAAATTCATGTACTAAAAAATACAATATTGTTGCCAACGCGAGTTGCAACACAATTCGTGAATCCTCTTCCAAGTAGACCTTCCTTGAATTCTCTATTCTCCTTGTGAACCAGCACACTGAGCGGTGGAAAAGCACTTTCTCTTCTACTCCCAAAGTTATCAATTATGAAGCGAGAGCTCCATGAACACCCAGGTACATCCAAGGTCTTCCCGGAATGCAACACAACTTCCACGACGGGATGGGGGGGATGACACGAACGTAATGAGCTCCTCTCTCACTTCGTAATACTCCTAAGCAGCAACTTCGACAATACCAGTCGTCCCTCAAGGTTAGCACCTCGCTATGCGAGGTAGCTTGCTGGTCTCTCAAGCCCTGGAAGGCGGGATCGATCTAGGCTGATTATTAGTGATTCCGGGCGCGTTCATAGCTAAGATTCTGGATTCCTTAACTGTAGTCCATGCTTTATCGCAAGAGACGGATCTGTTAATTCTATCTAGCCATTGCTGGCAAGATCCAGTGCCGACTACATCGGCAGACTGTTTTCTCCCAAACAGGCATCTTCCTCTAGCGGGGCACCGCTCCAGCCGGGACAAGCTCTAAGCTCCCGACCCGTCTCCCGGCATGTCTGGTAGTGTAGGGCATGTAAATGAAGGTGTGTAAGGGGTAGGATAGAACAAGGAATGGGAAGGAAAGATCGCGCACGGTCCGTGGTCCGTTTGGGAGGGTACTGCTCCCGCATTCGCCTGGAACTGATCGAAAAAAACACGGAAAACTACCGATAAGAGCAGCGCGATGCCTGAATTCTCCTCTAGACAGAGACAGAACTACTCCTAGTTACGACTATAGCATCGAAAATTCTGCCACCGTCAGGACTCGAACCCCACGACCTCTGGTCCAATCTCGGCTGACGTGGGCGCATTTTCACAAGGGCAGGAAATTTACAAAGGCCTTGTCACTTGCGGCGTGGAAAATAACCCTTGCTAAGAGGTCGGCCAAAATAAATTTTCCGTCAATTCCACCTTAATCACATTCCGTCAAATTAAATTCTCCGTCAATTTGCTTAGCCACCTAAAACTTCAAGTAATGGGTAAAAATGGCCAGACCATTGTTGTAGCTCTCCCCGGCTGAAAATATGGAAGTGGAAATTTACCGGCAACGCTGCAAGTCTGTGAGAATCGCCAGCTAGAAAATTCCCAGCAATTTCAGCCTATCGGGAAAGACCAATGGATCGATCTTCATGTGCCGGAATATTACAAACAAAAAACATTTCAATATCACGCATTTGACTTCAATTACTGCCCGTTTTTCTTTCGAAATATTTTTTAACGCCAACGTTCAGTGTTTAATGCCTAAAAATAAGGCGCTGATTGTTCCCAAATCTGGCGATCTCTCTGAATCTGAATCAGTGAAATTGTCAGCGATTCAATCAGTGAGAGCCAAAGTCACTGATATCTTCAGTCGAAATGGGTAGTTTCGCTGACAATCAGCGAATAAGCGAACCTTTCCATAATGACCGCCAGCAATGCACTGTTCGTCAGTGGTAAAAGTGCCGCACCACCATCGCTCAATGATCGTTCGGTCGCCTTCACTGATTCAAACAGTGAAGTTTCACTGATTCAAAAAGTGGACCCAATTTTCACTGATTTGTTCAGTTCAATTCACTGATTGTGAGTGGCAGGATTATAACTGACACCATCAGTGAATAGTCACCGCCAATGAGTAGTTTTTCACTGATTCGGACTGAGAGAGTAGTACGTTAACGTTCTGGCGGTAACCGGCGTTTCCAAACTGGCATCGGTCCCGGCTAGACCCCACGAGGAAATAAGTGGGAAAATTGGAGGGGGCGGGGGCGGGGGCGGGGGGCGGGGGCGGAGCGGCGCGTGACGGCCCGCGGCGGCGGCCTTCTCCGCCCCCGCCCCTCCCGCCCCCGCGCAACCGCAGCCGCCGCGTCGCCCACACACAATGGTCCGAATCGGGCAACAAAGCGGACAACTTTTTTTTGTTCAATTCCTCAGGTATTCCCATACACGACATATTTACCGATTCACCGTAACAAATGAGCCGTTGACAGCAAAAGTGGTGTAGGTCAAATTTTGGAAGGTTTGAGTTCGATGCACTGGTGGCTGGTTTGAAGATTGTTCCATCACGGGCTAAAATGGAGTGGGTCGATCTTCAATATTTCTTAGCTAGAGGCCAGCACAATGCAGAAGTAGCCAACAAGTTGCTAACACCACTGCATGCAATTGTGGCGTAAGTCACATGCGGAATGAAACAACAGTTTCCGGGGGCTCCCAAGAAATAGCTTCTTGCTTATCTGCACCCATTACAGAAGAAGGATCTCGAAAAAAATAACATTTAATCGCTTTTAGAGAGACGTGCACAAGTCAAAGTCTCAACTGCAAAATTACTCTATGTTGGTTGAAAATCGTCACAAAGCCCTATTTTCCCTATTTTTCCATCACATTACCATCTCAGTCTAAAATTGTGCATGCCAATTATTTGAATGTAAGTCATTGTTTTCAGAGAACGGTGTGTGCAAAAGTGATGAAAGTCAAGAAAATATTTAATTACGTAATTCATGAACAATGTTTCAGTCCAAAATATCAGTAGTATAAGTTATAAGAATATCTCCTTGACACGTTCATAACTCTTTAGGTCATTTATTTCTAAGCGTTATAGTTTTACAGCGTTTTTCGTTTACACGTCATTTTTCGGAAAGTATGTTTTTGACTTTCACCACATTTACCCTCAACGGCTCAACTGTTGCCACTGCAGTATCTGTGATCAGGAGACCCTAGGCTTTCAGTCCTGACGATAGCGGCTTTTCAACTGCATAGCTAGGTCGAATTATGAAGCTAGGTCAAATTCAGCGGCTGTCTGGAGCAGATTTCTAGCGCTGGCTGCTCTGATTGGCAAGGTTCCGCGGTTTCTTCGATCAATACTAAGCGAATGCCGGAGAAACTAACTTGCACTGCTCTACCACACGTCTTGAGAGACCAGGCGGGAGTTTAAATAGATATTGTTTATTTAGCCTTCTCGGCTATTTTTTTACATAAAATACATATTTACATACATTGCTTACATCTATAAGTATACTCTATTAACTATTTACAAAATGAATTTTCTACTTTTATGTGTTTTATAATTTTTCTTTAAAATTCTTTAATTTGTTCACAATTTTTTTTATTTCTAACGGTACTTAATTATATAATTCCTTTGTCAAATAGTCTATTTTTTGCCTGTTCAGTTTTACTAAAATTAATTACTAAATGTTGTGCTTGTCGTGTTTCCCTTCTTTTATCTTTCACTCTTTGGATTTTGTTACTAAATCTCCTGTTATATGGTTTTTAATGAATTTAAAAATAATAATTAGTGCCTTGTACTGAATTCTATCTTTTATTGACATAAATTTCAGAGTGTCTAGCATGCCTACCACTTAGAGCGTTAATCCGAGCGGCGCCATCTGGGGGATACAATGGAGTGGGAGAGAAACTCACGTATGGTGACATGAAGGTCGGCGCCGTATGTTATGTTCTAGCTTGGGATGAACGCCGCTATCTTTCGGCTGTAAAATGCACTACATACCCGGGCCTGTTGACCAATAGTTGATTCTCTCGGAAGTATTCACACAGTCACACACAGATTTACTTGCACTACTCTACCCCATGTCTCGGGAGACCAGTCGGGAGCTTAGGCCTTCAGAGTTTCCAACCGGCGGTGCCCTGTGGGGAGATACCTACTCTCTGAATCTGAATCAGTGAAATTGTCACTGATTCGATCAGTGAGAGCCGAAGTCACTGATATCTTCAGTCGAATTGGGTAGTTTCGCTGACAATCAGCGAATATGCGAACCTTTTCATAATGACCGCCAGCATTGCACTGGTCGTCAGTGGTAAAAGTGCCGCGCCACCATCGCTCACTGATCGTCCAGTTCAAAGATTCATTGATTCACTGAAGAAAGCTTCACTGATTCAAACAGTGAAGTTTCAATGATTCAAAAAGTTTCACTGATTTATTCAGTTCAATTCACTGATTGTCAGTGGTAGAATTATAACTGACACCATCAGTGAATAGTCCCTGCCAATCAGTAGTTTTTCACTGATTCAGACAGAGAGTAGTGGGAACAACCCCGTACGATGACGTGAAGGAACATTACAGAATAGAATTGAATTGAATTGATGCCTTATTTTACGTGGCGAGACTCAGGCCGTGAGGCCTGCTCTTCCGTCTGACCACGCAAATTTCGCTACACTCCTTTCACCAACTAGCGGAGAAAGAAGGTATTATCTCGGGCGACGAAATAGGCGATTTGAATTTAGCTCAGAGGCTTCATTTAGGCTTGAGAATCATTTACATGCAAGTAAATCTACTAACATGGGACAGCCGGCTTTACTTCCCCTCCGAAGGAAAGCGTACGAAGGATTTTTTCGCCCTTAAAATTTTCTTCCCTTCAATCGGGTTTGAACCCGCAAACTTGGGTACAGCAGTCCGTTACGCTAACCGCTACACCATCGCAAACCGCAAAACAGAGGGCGAGGAACACCGGTGCAGGCCTCCCGACCTCCTTCACGGACGATCGGTGTCTTCTTTCGAAGCTCCTCGGGGATGTGCTCTCCGCGGGCCAGTTCTTTGCCTGGCAGGACTGATTGATGAGTGGTTTACATGCAGGCGCGAATGAAGTGTAAAGAAAGTGTAAGAAACGTTTCCAGAACAGGTGATACATGATATTTTCTTCAAATACTTAACGTTGGAAATCAGATTCTAAGTGTTGAAACCTACCGGATTGTTTGTACGGTTGTAAAAGTTTGGGCCCTCGGTGGGATACACGTATCGCGTGGCCCCATGATGGCCAGTTCGCGAAACAAAATTAAAATTAATAATAGTAATAATAATAATAATAATAGTTCCATAACATCAATCATTATAGGATAAGGGAATTAACAGTGTCACATCCCCATCTGGCAAGAGCTCTCGAAAAATCAGACGAAATCCTGAGGTGGCATGCACCAGGGCGTGCGAAGCTTAGAGAAATGACGTAGTGTACGGTGAAGCTGCGCGGCGTACCGTAGGGTCTAAAAAGGCAGTGCAACGATTCCACCAAGGCCAACGAAAGGCTATTGAAACGCTCCATGCCGAGTTGTGCCCTGCGTGTGCGCCGTCCGAAGCACTGCGCGCAGCCGCCTCGTTAGCGCAAGTGGCGGGCGGACGCAGCGCCTCGCCGCCCCCGCCGCCCCCGCCGCACGGACGCGCGCCAAGTCGCCGCAGGCCCCCGCGCCCCGCTTCCATCGCCGCCGTTGCCCGTGCCGCCGCACCCGCCGCCCACGCCTACCCCGGCGCCCCCGCCTGCGCCCCCGCACCTGCCCGCGCCCCCGACCGCGCCCCCGCCTGCGCCCCCGCCCATCGCCTCCGCGCGCGAACCCCGCCTGGGTCCTCGCCCGCGCCCCCGCCCGCGCCAACGTCCGCGCCCCCGCCCGCGCCCTCGCCCGCGTCCCCACCCGCGCCCCCGCTCCCGCCCGCGCTACCGTCCTTACCCCCACCCTACCCTTCCACCGTACCTGTTCCAGCCTCACCACCGCCCGCGTGCCCGCCCTACCCTTCCTCCGTCCCCACCCCGCCCTCGCCCCGCCCTTGCTCCAGCCCCCGCCCGCGGTCCCACCTTCGCCCGCTTCCCCGCTCCCACCCCGCCCCGCCCACCCGCCTTCGTCCCCTCCCGCGCTTACGTCTCCGCCCCACCCGGCCCACTCCCGCCATCGCTCCAGCCCCCGCTCCCACCCTCGCCTGCGTCCCCACTCCCACCCCCACCTTTGTCCCGCCCGCGCCCACGTCTCCGCGCCACCCACCTCTGCCCATGCCGCCGCCCTCACCCTTGCCCCGTCCCCGCCTCCGCCCCCGCCCCACGCCCACACTCCCGAGCAGCTGCTCGGGACACCTCCACCCAAGGGGCGCGCGCGTCCCAATAAAGGGACGTACGCCACGCGCACCTCCGCCCGCCCTCCTTCAGCCGGTTGGGCAGCTGGCCGCTGCTCTCCCCACGCACACACGATTAAGCAGCAAACATTCAAAAGGTGGCTCCGGGCATCTACTGGTGTCACTGCAGTGCCTCTGACCGGGAGGACCTAGGTTGTTCCGAGTGCCGACGGTGGAAGGATTTTCGATACCAGCTTGTCAGCTAGGTCGAATTCAGTCGCTGTCTCGAGGAAAATGCTAGCGGCCGGCTGCTCTGATCGGTAGATTTTCCTGGATTCTCCTATCAACACCAGGCGAATGCCGAAGCAGTACCCTAATAAACAGGCCACGGCCCACACTTGATTTTTCCTTCCTCTTCTTTGTCTTGTCCTCAACTCTTAAATACACACACACACACACACAAACATGCACTACACTACCACACATGCCGAGAATTTCACCCGGTTGGGACGGTGCCCCGCTGCTTGGAGATACCTGGTTAGGGAAAACCGCGCTAGTCAACGGTAGGTCGGTGCTGGATCTCGCCATTCAGAGGGGAAAGATCACAGCCACCTCCTGATGAACAAACATGCACAACACTTACGTGACAACGACCTTAGTAGTTGACGCGGCCGGAATTAAAAACAATCAATGAATCACAACGTGAGAAGGCTTTTTGTTAAAATTTAAGTTCTGTTGTTGTTACTTAGAATTTATTTCCAGCGAAAACGTTGATAGGCCTTACAATTCATCCCAATCGTTGAATTAATAAGTAAAAATGCTGAAAAGTGTAAAACTTGTACTAAAATTTTCATTTTTATCGGAAAAGTGTGAAGTAGAGTGTCACGTTTAGAATATTCGCTTCTCAATTCCACTTGTGCACCGCACAGTGGCACGCATCTCGAGCTTGGACCTTGTCCTGGCTCGGGAGATACATAGAGAGGGAAACCTCGCCAGCCCACGTTGATCGGTTGCCAGGTTGATCGGTTGTTAGTGATTCCGGGCGCGTCAACAGCTAAGGTAATTAGTCCCGTAAGTACAGTGCATGCTTATTTCTCGTGAGGTGGTGGCGATGTGACCCGGTGGATGGCGAGATCCGACGTCGACCTACAGTCGGCTAACGGGATTTTCTTCTAATCAGGTACTCCCATCAGCAGGGCTCCGGCCTAGCCGGGTCAAGCCGGTATGTGTCTCCCGGCGTGTGTAGGTTCGTGCCGGATCTCATCGCGGGGATGAACACGACCGCCACCTCCCTCCCATTTCAGGCACTATACTTGCAAGAACTAATCAGAATGGAATTTAACGTTCTCGGAAACAAAATTATCAATCATGCTTAATTTCATTCTGCTTCATTCTTTCCCCTTGTTGTTATTCAGCTATGCCCTAAACCGCTTTGGTTCTAGTTAAGGTGCACCGTAATGTGTGTGTATGTGTAAGTGTGGAGAGAGAGAGAGAGAGGGAGAGAGAGAAAGAGAAAGAAAGAGAGAGAGCGGGTACTTGTGTTTTAGGTAAGCGAAAAAAGATGGCTTAGTGCACAAACATTGCATGACTTTACTCTTGTTCATTTTTGAATTAATATCTTTTTGGGGACCTCACGTTCATATCGATCTAATGACAAAGAGAGTAACTATACAAAAGGGATATGCTTCCACCCAGAAAGCAAACATTGATGCTCCGTAAGTAACAGTCTCTTTACAAACTTTCAAGCATGGTTTTCTCTTATCCAGGAATTCTGGTCATTCAATATGTTTGTTCTAAGTCATGGATATAATATGTAAGGGGGAGTTACTGTAGGGGGTTACGTTTCAGATGCTGTTTGTTATTCGAAGGGAAGGGGGAGTGCCGACACGTCAGCCTTGCATTATTAATTACTAAAGAGGGCGTGAAAGAATGTACATAGTCATAGAATGTACATAGTCATGTCAGTGTTATTTATTACACATCATATATTTGTCAGAATTAATATTACACTTTCAGTAAAGTCTAATACTACAATTACGAATAACTTACTCATGATTAGGAAATGCACTGAGAACCTAGGGAACTAATTAATGACAGAATACGCTTAGGGATGCGTATTAATCGGTATCGATTTGACTCATCCCTCGCCAAATTTTCAGGTATCAAAATAGGTGCTCCCAATTTATGAGCAGATAGTCAACTGTAGAGAGTATTGTATTGTTAATCATAATTAAGAAGAGAGTGTTCTTATCATGACGGCTGGTTCTTATCATACGGAGCATAAGTGCAGCAGAGAGACTTCAGGAGCGCTCCCGTGCCGCATTGTGGTACTGCTTATACTCGTCCGTCTGTATAGTATTTCCTTACTGTTACGTTCAGTCGTTATTTTTTTTACTTATTTAAGGTCGCTTTTCAACTACTAAGGTCTTATAGCGACCACTGTAAGTAACTTTAATGAGTTACAGTAACGGACACATACAAACATCCATGCCTCGGGAGGGATTCGAACCTGCGACTCTTCGTGCATGAGATAGGTGGGGCTTTTCAGCTTTAGCGGCCTCGGCTATCCGGGTTGGCAAATTTTAAGTTTGATTTTACTCACGTTGTTATATTGTAATGATAAATATTTACTGGACTAACAATGAGTAACAAGGGAAAAGCTTGTCCTGAAAACCGACATGAAATCTAATACAATTAGTATAATTTTATTATGAAAAAGTATAAAAGAAAAATACTATTTCACTTTTTAATTCCTAGGTCTATATGTAAACATGTGCCTGACAACGACATATGAAGTTGTCACCAGATCAATAGCTTACATGAAAATATGGAAAGGCTTGAATTGATATTTAATTTGTTTTATTTACATTGGAGATACATGTAGATTGTGGCTAGTGATTGCAGACCGTTTGTCATGAAATTAACAAAATAAAATATGCAGCATAATAGGAAACGAAGAACAAAATACGGTAATGTCACATGAGAATACATTAAAGTCTTTTTCGCAAAACTCTATTTTTGAGGGTAATCCCATCCATTATTCCATTCAACTTCCCCTCTCGACATTTTTCCCTGCTGCTAAACGACTAACAGGTGACGCTTTTTCAAAGAGGAATGCGAAAAGCTGTACAGAGCTGAAAGAATTCGTAGATAAATGTGTCCGGAAAACAAAAGTTAAGGTAGAACGCAACTCAGCCAGTCACAGTGTTGCTCATGGGGCGTCAATTCATTGAAAAATATCAAGTGTTTTATCTAATATTTTGTAAACATTTCAAAATTTGTCAACAATTATAGTCCTCTTTTCAACGAAGTACTGAATCTTCACGATCTTCAAGACGGAAGACGGAAATCACAAACCAGCCTCTCCGAATCGCCGAGTTCCCCCATTTCGCCACGGAGCGATCTCATTCTCAAACAATTGAGCAGCGACTGTGACTCCTTCAAGCGAACTAACTTGCTCCACCACTACCGCCGCCCGCGTCTCTCCCGTCGCCGCCGCTCATCCCCTCCAAAACCCTCGTCACTCCCCCGCCCCCGCCCGAGACCATCCTCGCGCCCCTCCTCATTGCTGCCGGCCTATACTGCGATTTTTGTAGGAAGAGCTCTCAAGATAACTCAAATCCATCTTCGCGATGGAATATGTCACGGCATTTCGCGTCTTTTCTCGGTCTTGCTGGTAGAAGTCGCATGATCGCAAGCACTGCCTTCATACGGTCGCGATCGTGCGAAATCTAGCGGAATGACTGTGAATGATACGAAATGCCGTGACATATTCCATCGCGAAGATGGGATTTGAGTTATATTGAGAGCTCTTCCTACAAAATTCGCAGTATAAACCTCCCGCGCCGGGCCGTCCCCGCCGCAGTCACAAGGCGCCTCTCTCAGCCATCGCCCCCCCTTCCAGCTAGGTCGCTGTCTGGAGGAGGAATGCAAGCGGCCGGCTGCTCCGATCGGTAGTTTTCCGTGGTTTCTCCGATCAACACAAGGCGAATGCCGCAGGAGTTCCCTCACAAACGGGACACAGGTCGCGCGCGATCTCTTTTCTTCCTCTTTCTTGCCCTTTCCTCACCCCTTCTTACACACTCACATGCACTACATTACCACACATGTCGGGAGCTTAGAGCCTGTCCCGGCTGGGGCGGTGCCCCCTGTTGGGAGGTACCTGGTTAGGGAAAACCCCAGTCGACGGTAGGCCGGCGCCGAATCTCGCCATGAAGCGGGGGAAACAATTCCGCCACCTCCCGACAAAAACACGCATTACACTTACGGGACTAATGATCTTACCCGTTGACGCGCTCGGAATCACTAAAAATCAATCAATGAAGCCATCCCTGCCGCCTTGCCACCGCTCCCATCGCCGCAGCCGTCTCTACTGCCGCCCCCTTCCAAGTCGCCACCGTTTTCCTCCGCCGCTGCCGCCCCCGCCGTCGCGTCCTCATCGCCGCCGCCCCCGCCGCCGCCAGGGCTGCGCCACCGCAGCTGCGGCGGACGTCCGCGTCGCAGACAGCGGAGGGCGGACAGGCGCAGCGGACGCGGGGGTGCGGGGCGGCGCGACGCGTGGCGGGGCGGAGCGTGGAGGGACGGGGCGAAGAGGCCCGGGGAGGGACGGCGTGGGGTGAGGCGGAGAGCGCGTGGCGGGGCGGGGCGAAGAGGCGGGGGCCGGGGCGGGGCAAGGCGGGGCGGAGAGGGGCGGGACAGGTCTGGTCGAAGAGGCGCGTGGCGGGACGGGACGGAGTGGGGCGGGGCGGGGCGGGGCGGGGCGAAGAGGCATGGGGCGGAGGGGGGAGGGAAGGGAGGGGAAGCTGCTTGTGCCGTTCGAAGGAAGCGGCCGCGTCCCGCGCACAACGCAGCTGCAACGGGCGGGAGAAGGTCATATGCATTTCCTTTGCCTCATTGTCCGATGCAGGGGTCGGCTCCATTTGCGAGCCGCTCGCCTCCGCTCACGTTAGCTCCGCAAGACGGAAAGTGATACGCTGGCATTTGCGCTTTGCGGATTGATTGATTACTAGTGATTACGGACGCGTCTATTACCTAAGGTTGTTAGTCCCGTAAGTATAGTACGTATTATTTTCTCGAGACGTGGCGGTGATCTTGCCTCTTGGCTGGCGAGATCCCGCGATGACTTTTCGTCGGCTAGCGGGATTTTCCCCAACCAGGCATCTCCCACCATCGGGGCATCGCCCCAGCCGGAACTAGTTCTAAGCTCTTTACATGTAAGGTAGTGTAGTGCAAAATTGTGTGTGAGAGGTGTGAGGATGTGGGAAGGAAAGATCGCGCGCGGTCCGTGGTCCGTTTGTAAGGGTACTGCTCCGGAATTCGCCTGATGTACTGGTGTAGATCGGAGAAACCACGAAAAACTATCGATTAAAGAAGCCGGCCGCTAGAATTTCCCTTTGCGAATGAACGCCGGCCTGTTGCCAGTGACCGACCGATCGGCCGACCGGCCGACCGACCGACCGACCGACCGACCGACCGACCGACCGACCGACCGACCGACCGACCGACCGACCGACCGACCGACCGACCGACCGACCGACCGACCGACCGACCGACCGACCGACCGACCGACCGACCGACCGACCGACCGACCGACCGACCGACCGACCGACCGACCGACCGACCGACCGACCGACCGACCGACCGACCGACCGACCGACCGACCGACCGACCGACCGACCGACCGACCGACCGACCGACCGACCGACCGACCGACCGACCGACCGACCGACCGACCGACCGACCGACCGACCGACCGACCGACCGACCGACCGACCGACCGACCGACCGACCGACCGACCGACCGACCGACCGACCGACCGACGCTCTTCAGTAAATAGACTGACCGACGCCACTAGCTATGCGCAGACGCTGTTGGCACGTAGTGTCTTTCTATAGCGTGTTCTTTGGCTCCGAAAGAATTCGAACGACAGGTGCACGTCTCGCACCTACTAAAACTATAACTATAACAGACGTTAATAATAATAATAATGTATTAATAAGTGGCATACACTTTTTTTAAACAATTTAAATGTAACGGTAGAATTTTTTAAAAAAGTTTTGTTTCAACACAATATTGGGTTCAATTATCTTCAATCTGGTGATTTACGTCGTAACGAGTCATGTTATGCCTCTTAATATAGTATTGTAGTAATTCATAGGCTTTGCTAATACATATGCCTTAAACCACACTAAACATTTTGCCCTAGATTATCTTGGAACGATCCCACCAACAAATTCTGAATATCGTTTTGCATTGGCGAAAAGAATCGACTAAGCTTTTGATCACTTCTGAAGATTTTTGATCCCTCCAAAAAAACGCTACATTTTTTCGTTATTTACATGCATTTTAATACAACAAAAAATCGCAAATTTATGTTTGGGAAACAAAATAGCCCATAAAGAGAGGAAACGTTTCACCAAATACGTTTCCCCTTAATCTGCTGGTCATGAAGAACACAAGTGGTTTTCGATTGGTCGGCACGATTTAATTAATTTGCCACAATCCACCAGTGATCTGGAATTCACATTAATCCGTTGCACGTCGAATTATCGCAACATCATTGAACATTGAACAAGTTACTGCACACAAAATGAGCATGTGGTCACATACAAACAGAAAAAAATTGAAAGCTTTTTACTTAATAACCAGTAAGCAAATATGAATTATGATCAAAACGGACATTGCGTGTTAATTAGTGCCTAGTTACAGAAAGAAAACTCTATAATACTCGAAGTTTTATCTAGAGCAATGTGTTTTGAATGATGTTATTTAATTTTCAAGATATTATTGGCACCACACGAGGGAACTGGGGAAATGTGGCATTAGACAAAAGTGAGACAGTGGTGGAAGATATGTAGAAATGATGAGAGCGCTGGGAAACGAGATTTAAATGCAGAATAAAAAACGGGGAAAACCGGGAGAGATGGCTCAGGGCACAAACTCATGTCACTGCAGTGACTGATCGGGAGGTCCAAGGTTCGAGTACAAACGGTGCCGAGGTTTTCGAAACATAGCTAGGTCGAATAGAGCCGCTGTCTGGAGGTGAATTCTAGCGGCCGGCTGCTCTGATCGGTAGTTTTCCGTGGTTTCTGCGATCAACACCAGACGAATGTCGGAGCAATACTCTAACAAAGAGCTACGGACCGCACGCGATCTTTTCTTTCCCTTCCTTCTATCCTATCCCCCACACACTCTTACGCTGATATGCACTACACTAGCTCACACGCCAGGAGACCGGTCGGGAGCTTAGAACGTGTCCCGGCTGGGGCGGTGCCCCGCTGGTGGGAAATAGTAGTTGGGGAAAAACTCGCGACCCGACGGTTAGGTCGTCGACGAATCTCGCCATCCAGCGGGATAAGATCACCGGTACCGCTCAATGAAAAACATGCACTACACTTATGGGACGAATGACCTTATCAGTTGACGCGCCCGGAATCACTAATCAATCAGTCAAAAAAATCTGAAGCACCACAGGCGTCGCCCCTTTACAATAAAAATAACACATTTTAATGTCACGTGACAAGGTCATTTTACTTCGCAGATTAATTTGTTAAATGTATTAATTTTACACAGATGTTCGGAATAAATATCTTCATAAATGATATCAATGCCTTTCAAAGCTCATTCTCGCAATATGACTTACTCAGCTCAAAATCTGTTCCCACCAGTTCCAAATCTTTGGGGAAGATTAAATCATTGCAGATTCGGAGGGTGTATATCGCTTTCCTACTCGTCACTGTACACAATGATCCTCTAATGTCAATGTCTAATTTACTTCCTCTCACAACTCGCGGTCCATTCAATTTTGAGATTTCTCTCTTGAGCCAGAGCTCTTATATTCCAATTGTTTGTGATAATTATTTCTGATAAATTCGTGCTTTACTTAAATTCTCATTGTACTCCTGTCCAAATCATTATAGCACTTGACATTTAACAAAGATAAGTGAAACCAAAAAACTGCTAACAGTAGAAAAAGAAATGAGTTTTGTAAGGGCGTTTCAGCACAATGGATAGCTAGAATAGTTCTGACATGTTTATATGTTAACTTATTTATGCGTTTTACTGCATTTTCAAATACACACACTAGCAATATTAAAAAAAAAACTGTAAAATCGTTAGACAAACTGTGTGTACTGTGTATTCGGAACATAAATAATTATTATATGTTATAATCCACTTACTATGAATACCATCAATTTTCTCAGAGTTCAGAATTTTTAGTATTGACTTCACTTCGTTTCAACATATCACGAAAAATACATAGTCAATATATGGTTTAATGTATAGCATTGGATATTTCGCAAACGAGAAGAATTACCCTCAAACCAAGAAGTGAAATGTGCACTGAAGCCAAGCGGTAATTAATGAATGAGAGTATTTTCGGAATGCTCCTTATTTAGACCGCGATCTACACAGATTTCGTAGATTAAAATGGACACAAACAGCATTTGCTCGTAAAGATTATGACGTTTAGTAATTGAGATAACGAGTTAACGTTCTCTGCATAAACTAACACATAAAGTAGAGGAGATGTATGAGCTAATGAAAGCGTACATCGGTTTGTGACGTCAACATCATGAATTCGTGTGTACCACGCACAACAAGCCGCATTTTAGGGAGCACGCAAACGTTGGATTATGGCATCAAATATGCACACGACACAGATACATCTCTGCTGATATGAGAGGGCGAGTCCAAAACGCGAAACAACATTTAGTAGAATCTTCATAAACGATTGGATCAAATTCAATGCACTTCAACGCTCATGAATCTTTCAAAAGCGAAATGAAAACTACATGTCACAATTAGCTGATGAGTTCTGTTAAAATTATTTACAATTAGACAGTTTAAAGCAAACACGTTCATGCAGTTACAATTCTTTTGCCCCTGATACCAATGACATTGTACTTAACTCTGCTCTAGAGAAATTGTCAAGCACACAAAATAATTAATGATTTTGAAGATTGAAGAGAAGTTACATTTCGTCGTGTTAAACACAAATATGGACCATTATAAAGTCACAAGCTGCTTTCTGTCTTCTGGAAGGCGTAAAATTAAAACATTTCGTGATACCTGACGTGATACATTAATATCATCAGAAAATGAAAATTTGAAGATGATTGACAAATGGGGGGAGGGGGCAATTTGGAGTATCCAATCGAAAATATGATTTTTATATGCTAAATGGAGTTGCAATACTTGTGATACATTGCCGACGTTTTTGTCCTCAATTTCCCATTATTAATATAACGTTTATTCGATGACATCGCAAAGCTGCACCAAAACAGATGCACTCGTATCAATAGTGAGTTGTGCGTTGGGCCAGGTTCAGGGCGGTCGGTCTACGGCAGGGCTCATCAGAAAGTCGATTCGGGAGCAAAGAGCCATCCGCAGCGGTCGGAGCGGATAGCGGGAGCAGCAGCGGGAGCATAGACTAAGGATGTACATCTTTACTCTATGGCGGGAGCAAGCGAAGCCGGGGGGGGGGGTCGAGGTAGAGGGATAGGAGGTAGAAACGATAATGCGGACAGCTCAGTTTCACACCAGGCGTCGTAGCAAAATCTGTTGAAATGGAAGACGAAACAAGCTGTTCTCAGAGTCAGAGCGAGAAACGGCAGCGTGCACTGACCGTTGAATTCCTCATAGCCTGGCGTTTGACACTTGAATTTCTCATAGTGCTCCCGTTCGGCCCGGCCCGGCTCGGCCTGGCCCGGCTCGGCCCTCGGAGAGCCGGGAGCAATCGGTCTTGGCGCTACGGAGCGAAAACGTGATGAGCCCTGATCTACGGGACTGCACAGACAAACAAAATCACACTTTTGCACTTACTCGAATAAAAAATATTTCGACCGTGAATAAAATTTTGTGTTGATGAAAAATAAATGTTTATTACGTTGAAACTATTAAAAAAGGTTGATAATGACTTAAATATGATGTAAAATGGATATCAACTGCGAATTTTAAATCCTGTGTTGATTAAAAATGAGATTGAAAGCGACTTTCTATTGTAATCGATATTAAAATACCGATACTATCGATTAATCGTTAAGAAGATATCGACTCGAAATACAGGTTTAAGTCTCCCCCTCCATGTGTAACCGACGGAGAGGTGCAGAGGATTCCGAGATACACTGTGCTGCCCCCATGAGGGCTATTTGTAATTTAGGAAAGAAAACAAATTGTGCGTCCCGGCTGGCATCAGGTGCCATTGCGCGGCCTCTCCTCTTCTTTTCTCTTCTCTTTTCTCTTCTCTCCTTTCTACTATTCTCTTTTCCTCTCCCTCTCCTCTCGTCTCCTCTCCCTCTTCTCTCGTCTCCTCTCCCTCTCCTTTCCTTTTCCTCTTGTTTCCTCTCTTCTCTTCTCGTCTCCCTCCTCCCTTCTCTTTTCTCATCTCTCTCTTCCCTTCTCATCTCTTCTCCCCTCCCTCTCCTCTCTTATCCTTTCCCTTTCCTCTCGACTCCTCTCTTCTTTTCTTCTCTCTTCTCCCCTCCTGTCTTCTCCTCTCCCCCGCCTCTCTTCTCCTCTCCTTCTCCTCTCCTCCTCTCTTCTCTCCCTTCTCCTCCTCTCCCCTCTTCTCTTCTCCTCTCATATCTTCTCTTCTCCTCTCATATCTTCTCTTCTCCTCTCATATCTTCTCTTCTCCTCTCATATCTTCTCTTCTCCTCTCATATCTTCTCTTCTCCTCTCATATCTTCTCTTCTCCTCTCATCTCTTCTCTTCTCATTTCATCTCTTCTCTTCTCCTCTCATCTCATCTCTCGCTGGACGCGGGCAATTAGCACAGGCCCCCGGGAAGACGTATCAATTCGCAACGCCCCTCCCTGTCCACCCCCGCCCACACGGGAGAAGAGGGGGGAGTTTGCGCGAGTGCATAGTTAATGGCCACGGCCTCCCCCACTCCGCATCGGCACTCCGCCTCGCCGCCCACGCCGCCCACGCCGCCCGTCCCGCACAGTGGGCGCTACGTGCATGCAGGCGCAGAATCAAAGTGTGGCGTCATGGCCGGGGCCATAACAGAAAAAACACAGACGTGAACAGTTGTAAAATTTGAATATTTATTCTTAATGTGCACCGACACCTGAAATTTCTATTTACAAATTTTCAATGGATTTTCTCACCGACCGTTACTAGAAGAAACTTTTACTGGTCACCACGACCGCTTGCCTAACGTCACGACGCATGCGCGCCGGCTTCCTCCCCTTGCCTCCGTAGCCAGCACATCGGCGTGCCTCGAGCCGCACCACCCACGACGACCAACGGACGAGCCCCAGAACAGAAGAAGTCCGTCCGAGCCCCAGAACAGAAGAGAAAGAAGTTTCGTTCAGAGTCGTCTTTTATACCTTCGTCCAGCCTGCAGGCCAGAATCTCCACGGGGTTCCCAAACTTGCCTCCATGGCAGCGCACGGGGTTCACCAACTTGCCCCCATGGCAGCGCACGTCCGGCTGTTTCCACGTCGCCCAAATAAAGCTTTGTCTTGCGAAGCGTCCCTTCAGCACGCGCCCGCAACTATTTCCTATGTGCATTTCGACACAATGAAATGCGCGCCTAATTTCCTATAAGGCGACTGTTATGACGCCACAATATTTACGCGTCTCAAAAACTGTCGCTAACAACTACGCGACTAGACGATGGAGCCCGTTTTTCCACTTCATTTGGAAGAGAGGTTGTAAATATTATGTATTGTATGATTGTAATTAGATCTGAATTCAGTAGTTGAGTTTTTATTCCCTATTGTATTTCTTTTCTTTGTAATACTCATTAATAATTTCGCGTTGCCCCACCGGCCAGTATATTCATGTTAAAAATGTCTTATTTGTGCTTTGTAAGTTTATAATAAACGGAAGTTTTAAACATGATATTCTTGGCTCAGCCATGCAAGAACATACAAATTAGCCTACATGAAAAAATATTCATAGAAATACTTTATACATATTTTTTTATGTTCCATTACAGAATTTGTCAATCTCATTAATCAAAACGTAATGATATAATGCGGTAAAGACAGTAATTCACAACGTTGCTCCACTGTAGAGACCCTGAAATCCTTCCAAACCATGTTTTTTTTAGACTTTTAAAACATTCAAGAAAAAAAATCAAACAAAAATATTCCATCTTGTCAAGAGAAATAGAATGATGTATTGAAAATCCCAAAACACGTTTTAGGGAAGATTCATTAGGAGTTCATGCCAAATGTTTCAGCCGATTTGAAAAATTATACAACCTACTTACGTGTTTACGAGTCTATTACACGCGCCTGAAACAGAATATTTGAGGTCCTAAACATGTCATGACTAGTCATAACCAGGGATTGTGCTGTTTCTTCATATGCGGGCTTGGTTAGGCACACAGACACAAAAGCGGATTCGGATGGTATAACGGTCAGCTTTTCGCATTGTTGTACCCAAGATTGCGGGTTCAAAATCGATCGTAGCCGTGGATTTTTAAGGGTGAAAAAATCCTTCGTAAGCCTTCCTTCGGAGGGGCAGTAAAGCCGGCTGTCTCATGTAGTAGATTTACTGCATGTAAAAGATCCTCGAGCCTCAAAGAAGCCTCTGAGCTAAATTCAAATCGCCTGTTTCGTCGCCCGAGATAATACCCTCTTTCTCCGCTAGTTGGTGAAAGGAGCGTAGCGAAATTTGCGAGGTCAGACGGAAGAGCAGTGCTCACAGCCTGAGACTCACCACGTAAAATAAGGCATTAACACATAAGCTCACTGTGCGCAATACGCCGGCTGCTGCCATCTGTCGCACGCCCGTCCTGTCCCGTCGCCTGGCGAGGACGTCGCGACTCAATCTTTTTTGCGTCCTCCCCCTGGCCGCCCCTACCCGTTCTTCGTCCTCCCTGTCCCCCTAGTCTCCGCCCGCCGCCGCACTGTCGCTACCCGTTGCCGTCACCCTGCCCGTCCTCATCGTCCCCACTGTCACCCCCGTCCCCCATCGTCCCAATCGTCTTGGTCCGCCCTCGACCGTTCCCGTCCCGTCCACCTCCTGCACTCCCCGTCCGTGCTCCACCCACAAACTCTGCATCCCTTCCCGCCTCACACTATTGGCTTCCCGCCTGCCTCACTGTCCTCGGCCCTCGGGGCGTCTCAGCGTCGCTCCTCGCCCCGCCCCACCCCTCCCCCGCCCCACCACTCCTCGCCCGCAGCTAAAGGCAGCTTTAAATTTCCGCATTCGCCGAGCAGCGAGCCACTGCTCGCCCAATCCCAAGCAGCTGATAGGTTCAATGAATGTTCGCTCCCTATGTGTCCAAAAGACCGACCGCGGTGGGTAGGGTGAGCATCAAATGTTCGTTCCTCGGCTAAAAGCAAGCAACTCATCCACACTACTCGGGATTCGGCGAGCGGTCGCACGCTTCTCGCCGAATACCGAATGTGTGGAGCCGAATTAAGAGAGAGCACACTGCGGTGTTCGCGTTGTGGAGGAGGTGTAAAGTGTCCCAACCAAGCTTCAGGGCCTACGAACGGTAATTTCGAGGATCTACTATTGGCAGGTCCAGGAATGACAGGGATTAGGAAAATCTTACCCCACCAAACAAATTCTGTTTTTTAGAAATTGCTAAATTGTCCGATAATTAAATAAATATTGAATTTATCTATGCATAATAAGAAACATATTTTAGCCAACATTTTAATTGCTTAAAATATTACCAACTATCAATGATTCAGCGATAATCAGAGCTGTACACAGTATCAAAAATTTTGATAAAGACATCTTTATTACTTCTCTTACGAGTATATATCTGCCAACAATCACCTTTCCTGTAGATAAATTTTAAATTAGAAATTTAAAAAAACGTTAATTAAACATTGTGCAACACATCGAAACTTGCTGCACTACTTCGTTCCAGAATATCCTCATAAATTTCTCAATCTTTGGAGAACCTGTTGCAGCAACACGTTTCTTCTCTAAATTCAAGTCAAACAGCTTTCTGTTAATCACAAGTCAACCGAATAAAATACACTAAGTACGAAATAAAATGAACGCACAAAATCAATTAATGCGTGCATAAAAATAAAATGAATGAGTTGTAGAGAAACACATAAAATCACATTTTCAGCATTTCATTCACAACATAGTTCTTTTTCTACTTTTTGTATGAATTTTCTCATCAGAAATCTATTAAAAATATGATATCATGTAAGGATTCGTACTAAACGACGCGGCCGATAATACAAATAAATAATTTGGTAGCTTAGAAATCCCAACATTTCGTCTCAGTTTTCGAACCTCAGGTACATATCGTAGTTCCTCTATTTGAGCTTCAAAATACTTAATTTACTGGAATTACACTACGTTTATAAGTATAACAAAATTATTGATGTCATTTATCAGAAAATTTGCTGCATTGTCTTCTGACTCTGCTTTCGGGCATTTATTATTATTATTATTACTATTATTATTATTATTATTATTAACATTAATGAATATTATTATATTGTTATTATCATTAGAAGGCACAACCACTAGCAATAATTGCTGTCCAGATGTTTCTCTATTACAACCACACCAGGACACTATAACGGGTGTATTCGTTTTCCATCGAGAATAATTTTTCAAGTCACCATTCTTCCCGTTTTTTCCACAGGTGAGTGAGTGATATTCGTGTCAAGTAATTGTTGAAAACTGCTTTATTTTACGAGGCGAGAGTGAGACCATCAGGCCTGCCCTTCCCTTTGACCATGCAAAATTCGCCATGCTGCTCTCACCACCTAGTAGAGAAAAAAGCAATAACTCAGGCGTCTTGAATTTAGTTCAAAGGTTTCTATTAGGTCTGAGAATATTTTCATGCAGTAAATCTACAACATAGGACGGCCGGCTTTTATTCCCATCCGAAGAAAGGCGGACGAAGGATTATTTCGCCCTCAAAAATCCACGACTTCGATCGGGTTTGAACCCCCAAATTTGAGGCCCCGATTCGCTAACCGTTATACCACCCAAGCCGCAAGATCACTGTAACGTAACGACAGCACACAGGATTCATCCTAGTAATTCTCTTGCAGCAATTTTGGCAATTGCAATGTTTTTGAAACGCACTGTACGTCTTGCAGGGGATGTCAGCCGGGGCTTGATTCATCTCGGACACAGTCGGGCGAACGGGGCCCGGCAGGGGAGCGAAGGGGGACGGGGTCAGGGGACCGTGACGGCCCGGGGGTGGCGCAAGGGGGGGAGAGGCCGATTTGTCAGGGCGAGAGGGCGAGGACGGCGAAAGGGCAACAGGCCGGGGGCAGAATAACTGGATGAAGAAGGGTAACTTCTCCTAGGTTGTAAGTAAACATTTCCTTAGTTGGAGGCAAATTGTAACCGTGCTTTATGTAAACCGTTAATAGAGCTTTATGAAGTAGGGAGGTAGGATTTTAGGGAAGTTTGTAAGAGAAGCTTTTTTCATTGAGACCTATGCTTGATACGGACGTGGGATCAAAAACCAATCAGGCTTTTTTTTTAATCTTGGCTTCAATTTTCCTTTATATTTTTTAATACGTTATTCATTCTGGAAATCGATGTAGTGAACGCACATGTTAGTATAAATGTAAAGGGAGAGGACGGGGACGGAATGAGGAAGGAAAGATCCAACGCGGTCCGTAGCCTGATTGTAAGGGTACTGCTCCTTCATTTGCCTACTACTGATCGGAGAAACCATGTATACTTCAATTTTTTTAACTTTGCCCCTGACAGAAATCAGCTGTTTCGCTGTCATCCAATCGGGAGCTTATATTTCGCTAAAGTGACGTCATTATGGTGACGTTCAAGCTTCCGATTGGATGAAACCGTCAACAGCTGATTCCTGTCCGGCGCAAAATTATGAAAATAGCAGTATAAACCTACCGACCTGAGTAGCGAGCCGCTAGAATTCTCCTCCAGTCAGCGGCTGAATTCGACCTTAGCTGACAAGGTAGTGCCGAAAATCCTTCTCCGACGGAACTCAAATGCCGGTCGTCGACGCTTGCGGCTTTCACGGTGTAACGGTTAGTGAACCCAAGTTTGCGATCGAAGTAATAGTAATAGTAGGACCAAGTGGAGTTAGTACATAAGAAAAACTGTAAATAGTAGAAATAGGTCCAGGTGGAGGGTAAAAATAAGAAATTCAAATAGGTTAATTTAGCACGTAAGTAAGCATATCTGTAACATCACTGTAAAAAACAAATAAAAGAAAGAAGAAAAAAAGAAGCCCTAAGAAGAACCGTTTGGCAAAGACTAACAGAATCAAACAAGAAAGCTAGGACGGAGAGGCAACAAATCCAAAAGTGCGTCTGTGCGTCTGTGAAAACTGTGATAAACTAATACTGTAATAAAATGTGCATCTGTGCAAGAGACGAACGTAAACAGAATATGAATCAGTGTCTGGAAAATCCCGGCGGGCGCCCAATAAATGAGACAATCATCCGGGCGCCCGCCAAAAACTCTTTCCAAAAAACAAGACACGAAAGCAAATGTATAGAAGAGCTCCACTCCATAAGGAGCAGGCCATAAGACTCGAGATCATCACACCTCGTGGTTTGCGATCGAAGCCTTGGAATTTAAGGGTGTGAACATTCTTCATACGCCTTTCTTGCGAGGGCAAGTAAAGCCGGTAGCTCATTTTGCAGATTTATTGCATGTAAAAGATCGTAATGTCTAAAAGAAGCCTCATAGGTAAATTTAAAAATGCCTGTTTCGTCACCCGAGTGATACCTTCTTCCTCCATTAAATGGTAAAGGGACACTGACAGATCCAGGGGGGCCAAAGGGGGTCATGCCCCCCACAAAAGGCCTAGAGTTTTCGTTTACCTTCCCATATTTGGCAAAATGGATGCAAACATTTGTTCGAATTATGCAATAATTAAAATACTGAATAGTATCTTCTGCACAGTACATAAATAATATTCAATACATTAACAAATATGTTTTTTATTTACGAAAATTCTACGATGCCGCTCCGCGAATTATCGGCAGGATCCATCCTTGTAAAGGCAGCGTAGCGAAATTTGCGTGGTCAGACGAAAGACCAAGCTTCATGGTCTGAGTCTCGCCACGTAAAATAATGCATCATTGAAATGAATTGAAATGGATTCTTCCGAAGCAACTGTGCTGTCACTGAAATATCACAGCCAGTTCGTCAATCGCATCAGTTCAGAGAAGTCCTTCAGGTTTCACGGTCTGAATCTCGCCATGTAAAATAAGGCATCATTGGATTGAATTGAACTGAATGCTTCCGAAGCAAATGTGCTGTCACTGAAATATCACAGCCAGTTCGTCAAACGCATCAGTTGAGAGGAATTGCGCCGAGGCGACTGGAGCCGTGTGGTGGCTGGGGAGGGGGCAGCTAACTGCGAAGAAGTCGCAGCGGGGGCGACAGCGGCAAATGGACGCGCACACGAGGCGAACGGGGCGCCGCAGGGCGGGACCTCGCAGGGAGAGCGGAGCGGGGACGCCCTCGCAGCCGCCTTCGCTTCTACGGCCGTCGCGCTGGCGCTGCGCTTCTGACCCTCCCTCTTCACCCCGCTCCCGCTGGGAAAGTTTCCATGTATGTACATATTAGTCATAAGTTAGGCAGTAAGCTAGGTTTAAGTTAATATATAAACTAGAAAATTAGTCAGATTACCAATCACTGTAAATATAAACATAGGTATTACAAAACTGTATGTAAAACTTGTGTATATGTACGCCCCTCCCCCCCCCCGCTCGCCTCCTCGCACACACGACAAAGGACGCGCGGCGCGCGCTAGGAAGCTGAAAGCAGTTGACGTGTGAGGGAGGGCGTGGCGCCAACTAGCCTTCTTGATGCGGAGATAAAATGCCGTTCCATTCGATGTGTTGTACATATTAGTCGTAAGTTAGAAAGTAAGCTAGGTTATATCAGTTAGAAGTAGGTAAGAAGTAGTTAGAAGTTAATAGTAGTAGTAGTAGTAGTAGTAGTAGTAGTAGTAGTAGTAGTAGTAGTAGTAGTAGTAGTAGTAGTAGTAGAATAAGTTAGAAGTAGTAAGCTAGGTTATATAAGTTAGAAGCTAGAATATATACGTTAGAAAATTAATCAGATTACCAATCACTATAAATATTAACATAGGCATTACAAAACTGTATGTAAAACTTGAATATATGTAAATGAATGAAGCTTAACCAAGGAAAGAGACCGATAGTGTGCGCCAACTGGGAGGGTGACAGAGGGAAGACGCCATTTCATCCCTTCTTGGAGGCAATCGAAAGGCAGCCAAACAGAATCAATCAACAAATTCAAGATTAAAACTCGCGGGCGCTCACAAATGAGACAATCATAAGGGGCGCCCGCAGAAACAATTCCAAACAAACATCTGAGGACAGCATCACGGATGAGCTCTACACTGGAGCAGGCTGTCCAACTGAAGAAGCTACACACATCCCCGCTTGCGCGGACTCAGGCGTCCCACAAAGGCAGCAAGGGCTTTCGGCGCCAGTAGCGGATCCAAGCGCGGCCTATGGGGCTATGCCCTCCCCCAAAAGGCCTACACTTTTCGTTTGTTACTTTCCTTTATTATACGAGATTTAACGTTATATTACTTATACGAGTAATAACGTTCCTGCAAAACGTGAATAATAAACGTATGTAAGTTAAATTATCCACGATTCCTTAGATTTTTTATTAGTTTAATGTTTCTAGAGGTCGTAATGTGCATTTTACTATTTATTATTCGCTTCTAATCACGACAACAGAAAAGCACTGTTAATTTTTCCAATTCTGAGTCGCATTGTTTTTAATTTTTCGAAACTAAATTGACACTGGGAACATGAAACGATGTAATTATCCTGATGTTCCTATACATTTAGATAAATTAAAAATGAATATAATATAGCACTGTGTCAGCTTTTTTGTGACAGTCACGCCAGTTCGTGCGAAATGTTATCATGACGTCATACGCCATTCAATTACAGGCCCGTCGTCAGCAGAGCCACTTTCTTTCTTTCTTCATTCCAAGCAAAGGGAACTTTTACGGCCGAGCCTAAGCGCCGGGAAGCACGTGGCGAAGACATTCGGAGAAGTCGTGCCCTCCCTCGGACTCGCACGTGCCGCTGCCGATAATTCGATCAAGGCAGTCGAGTCGGCGCCTGCTGCACTTCACGACTGCGTCACTTGGAAGTAACGGATCGCTTGGGTGCATCCCCCATACAAGATCCCTCGATTAATGGAGCACGAATGAAATGTCATCTCGATTTTCCAGTTCCAGCGTGAGCGTAACGATACGCGTCGAGACCTCATCAATAATGCTCCAGTATGCTTATCGCCCCTTCGATCTGACAGCTTGATAGCTGAGAGAGGAGCACTCATAGCTACTTTACAAGCAGAGGAAGTGATGGATTTATTCGAGTTTGTTTTGATCTATTACTCGGTGGTGAACATTATGGTGGTCGTCGTTAAGAATGAGCATAATGTGCCATAAAATCATACAATGGTAGTAGAGGACAAAAAGATGTAAACATTGATTTTATTAACGCATCTATTGTCTTTGTGAACCCAAAATTCACTCACATACATAAAAAACGAACCACACATTTCTTTCTTTATTACAGCTATGCAAATGATTTACATCCACATTCAATGTCTACGAGCGTTGGAGCGAGTGATTCAGAGTAGCAGCAAACCAGGTGGTATTGAAAACAAACATTTCAGGAAAGGCCAGGAAGATTTATTATAACTCGTTCTAGTTGCCTGTAGTTTCAATTCGAAATACATGTGTTAGTGCGAAATATACAGTGTTGGTTTGATCATTATGAAGTGCTGACTACAAATACGACTATTTTTAATTTGTTTACTATTATGTTTTAAGAAACATAGATAACACGTACAGTGAAATCTCGAATTTAATTCGTTTAGGTCACCTCTTCAGTACGCACGAAATGTCGCCACATACATTTGCTGGATAATATATATACACTCGACAGCCTCGCTTCACACTCAATCACTATACTTTAGCCAGAGCTTTTGCTTATGCCAACAGTAGGTGGATGAATGTTGAAATTATTCGTTCATCGTTGTTCGTACAGTGTTATTCATACAATCTGGCTAACATGCGAGTTAACTTGATATTCTTAACATACATCATATTTCAGCCTTTAGCCATGAAATGTATACTTCTGTGATTTGATTTTCAATTATTTTTGTTTGTTATTTAAGCTCGCATCAACATCCGGGTCATCAGTGACCACAATTGGATTCAACGTTATGGTAAGTGTGAAGATGGCATGATATGGTGATGGTAAGGGTGAAAGAACGATCACAAATACAACCATACCCAAGGCGGGACTCGAACCCTCAAATCTTTGGACCGAGATCGCTACGACACTACTGCCATAGTGATATCGGCCACCGAACCGGCAATGAATAATTTTGTTGAAGTCTTTTCTGACGGTAGGCCTGGTTACCTCTGGGCTCAGTTGATCGGTTATTGGGTAATCGCGATTACACCTATTGTGCAATTTTTATAACTTTGCCTCTCAAGCCCCTTTGGCCACGATGGAAAACATCACGGCATTTCACGTCTATGTCGGTCCCGCCGCTAGATGTCGCATGGTCGCAAGTATTGCTTGATACGGTCGCGATCATGCGACATCTGGAGGCACGACCGAGAAAAACGCGCAATACTGTGACATATTTCATCACGAAGACGGACCTTGACAGGCAAAGTTATAAAAATGTCACTATACAGTCGCTATTAGCTCTCAAAAGTTGGTTTGAAAAAAATATTTTTAGGCCAAAATATGCATTATGGAAGCATAGAAACTCTACAGAAACAAGAAATTTGTTTATTATTTACATAAGAAATAAATATATTTGCTCAGACAGAAAAATTAAGCAAGAAATTAAAAAGCAGTTGAATTGTGTAAATTGAGTGCTTTTTTATTTCTCGCTTAATTTTTCTTTCTGAACAAATATGTTTATTTCTTTTGTAAATAATAAACAATTTACATGTCTCTGGAGTGTTTCTATGCTTCTGTAATACGTATTTTTGCCTAAAAATCATTTTTTCAAACCAACTTTTGAGTGCTAATAGCGACTCAATCATTCGGAATATCCATATAGTTCATTAGAGAAAATACGCTTGGAATTGTCTTAAAAGCTTATTTTCGACGTTTCCTCCCCGGACACCTTGTATAATTGAGATCCAGCTTATCCAGACGTTGCTCTGAGCGCTCTTGGGCGGGAAAAGAGCGCGCGAACAGCTGAGCAGCGCTCAGTCGATCGAGAGGTCCTGTGCCCCCACCCCGAGCAAGGACGCGCGGGCGGAGGGTCGCTGACACGGCCGCGCCGGCGCCGCCCCCGCACCCGCCCCCTCACCCTCTGAGCACGTCACGCGCGGCGCCCAGCGCACGCACCCCTCGACCCCCCCCCCCACTCGCCTCTTCGCCTCCCCGCCCCTCCACGTCCTGCAGACCTCACTCGCTGTATGGCACGCCACTCTCTGCGATTGAGCCCGGACTATGAGTCCGTCCGCTGGCTGTACATCTTCCAGCCACGTCCCTCTCGCGTGGCACTACGCCCAGTGACGACCCTACCAGCGGCTCTCTCAGCCACTGAGACACTCCCCGCCACACTATTTGAGGGCGAGGCACGCTAATTACTCGACTCCGCATCCCGCTACTCATCCATTCCATTGCCCAACTCACCATCGCCACTCCCCCGACACCTCTTTCAACTCCCCAATTCACCTCTCCGAAGTCTCCGACTCACCTCTCCCAAGTCTCCGACTCACCTCTCCCAGCTCTCCGACTCACCTCTCCCAGCTCTCCGAATCACCTCTCCCAGCTCTCCGAATCACCTCTCCCAGCTCTTCGACTCACCTCTCCCAGCTCTCCGACTCACCTCTCCCAAGTCTCCGACTCACCTCTCCCAGCTCTCCGACTCACCTCTTCCAGCTCTCCGACTCACCTCTTCCAGCTCTCCGACTCACCTCTCCCAGCTCTTCGACTCACCTCTCCCAGCTCTCCGACTCACCTCTCCCAAGTCTCCGACTCACCTCTCCCAGCTCTCCGACTCACCTCTCCCAGCTCTCCGACTCACCTCTCCTAGCTCTCCGAACCACCTCTCCCAGCTCTCCGAATCACCTCTCCCAGCTCTCCGACTCACCTCTCCCAAGTCTCCGACTCACCTCTCCCAGCTCTCCGACTCACCTCTTCCAGCTCTCCGACTCACCTCTTCCAGCTCTCCGACTCACCTCTCCCAGCTCTTCGACTCACCTCTCCCAGCTCTCCGACTCACCTCTCCCAAGTCTCCGACTCACCTCTCCCAGCTCTCCGACTCACCTCTCCCAGCTCTCCGACTCACCTCTCCTAGCTCTCCGAACCACCTCTCCCAGCTCTCCGAATCACCTCTCCCAGCTCTCCGACTCACCTCTCCCAGCTCTTCGACTCACCTCTCCCAGCTCTCAGACTCACCTCTCCCAAGTCTCCGACTCACCTCTCCCAGCTCTCCGACTCACCTCTTCCAGCTCTCCGACTCACCTCTTCCAGCTCTCCGACTCACCTCTTCCAGCTCTCCGACTCACCTCTTCCAGCTCTCCGACTCACCTCTTCCAGCTCTCCGACTCACCTCTCCCGACTTCTCGACTCACCTCACACAACGCCCCAAATCACCTCTCCCAGTTCTTAATTCAGTAGTAGTATTGCGAGTATTTTATACCATTGGGCGTCTTTCGCATCCCAGTTTCCATTTTAGTCTGTCACTACAGTCTTCTGCAGTTAATCCTCTTCTGTCCATTGCCTTCTCTACTCCTTCCTTCCATGTACTTCTGGGTCTTCCTCGTTTTCTGTGTGATGTTGGTGTCCAATTCCAGAGCTTTAGAGGCCACCGTTCTTCATCCATTCTGTTTAAATGACCATACCATTTGAGCCTTTTAATCTCAATGGTATCAATAATGTTGAAACTCACTTCTGCTTTTCTTCTAATTTCTTCGTTTCTTACTTCCTTACAAGAAACCTTACTTACACCTCTCCCGACTTCCCGACTCACCTCACACAACTCCCCAAATCACCTCTCCCACCTCCTAATTCATCTCTGCCAATTCCCGTACTTTCCGACTCCCTGACTCTCTAATTTCTCGACTTCCCTCTCCCCTCCCCACCTGTCTGCCCCGCCAGACCACAGCGCGCCCTGCGGCCGCCGCCGCCGCCGCGCTCCGCGTGGGTTCCGCGAAGCGGGCTCGCGTGCGCCCGGCGGGTGCGTGGGCGGGGCGAGCTGTCGACCAGGGCTCGCCCCAGCGCTCGGGCGGCGCCCCGGCACCCTAGACACACGACGCAAGGGTACTGGTCGATTGACAGGTGTGCAAACTGCTACGGTCATTAGTAATTAATATTTTCCGTTTCTGTCTATATTTTTAATACAAATCAATCAGTCGTTCCATTATTTAAAAGAGAAAATGTTTCAAATAACAGTTGGTATATTAAAATGAATACAAATTCCACACAACGTTTCGTAAACAGCTGGTTTCCGAAACGTTGTGTGGAATTTGTATTCTTTTTAATGTATGAAGTGTTATTTGAAACATTTTCTGTCTTTTAAATGATGGACCAACTGATTGATATACATGGTCATCAGCCCCGTGCGTGTTGTGCATGTTATATTAGGTGGCGGTATTTCCCCTTAGAACGAGAGATCCACTAAACTACCAATCAGAGCAGCCGGCGTCTCGAATTCTCCTTCAGTCAACGTCTGAATTCGGTCTAGCTATTTAGCTACTATCGAAAATCTGCTATCGTCAGTGATCGAACCCCAGGACCTGCCGGTAAGAGTCACTGCATGTGCAAAACAGAACATGTGCTGTATTTGTTCCAATAAAGGTTTTCTATGAATTTGCTTCCTTTTTTTCCCGACTTAGGAGGACGGTATCACGTGTTATGCTTCCCGCCTAGGGGCGGATAAGATTGTGGGTTTATGCTGTGTATTTGCTTATTTTTATGTGTGCACGTGCTAGTCTGGGTATTTATAGTTGTGCGTATACGTTATTTTTTGTATGCACGATTACTTGTATTGTGCGTGTTGGTATATGTGTTTCTCTTCGCTCGTGCTTGTCTTCGCATGTGCTCCTGTTCGTTCGTGTTCGTCCGTGTTAGGGTTTGTTGGTGATTATGCATTTTGTTTTAAATATCTCTCACCCCCTTAATATGCACATTTATAGCGATTTGTTTACATTATTGCGTGAATGGAAGTGCTTCAAATAACTTCCAATGAAGTTTCTCGAAAACTCAGAGTTTTCTGTGAAAAAGAGCTTCGACATTCGCATTTACAATACGCGTGAACGACTGTAAACCGACTCCACATGTTTCAACGAGAATTTCCCTACAGGGCGAGGTTTTCCTCTTCTATAATGTTTTTAAAGTAATATTTCGGGTCTGCCACTAGGAAACCCAAAAAGTGAGAAAACGTGAAAAAAAAAAGTTCTTCGGGCGGCGATAGATGGCAGCTGACAAGTGAATGAGGCAAGACCGAAAAGCCAAACACCAAAGAAAGCATAAGACGAAAGAAATTAGAAAACTAACTAGTATGAGAAAGTCTATGCCATTCTGTACTGCACCACTAGTTTGTGTGTTAGTGTGTGTATGTGTATGTATGTGCGTGTGTACATGTTGGTGTGAGAGCATGTGTGTGTGTGTGTGTGTGTACGTGTTGGTGTGAGAGCATGTGTGTGTACGTGTTAGTGTGAGAGCATGTGTGTGTGTACGTGTAAGTGTGAGAGCATGTGTGTGTGTACGTGTTAGTGTGAGAGCATGTGTGTGTACGTGTTGGTGTGAGAGCATGTGTGTGTGTACGTGTTGGTGTGAGAGCATGTGTGTGTGTACGTGTTAGTGTGAGAGCATGTGTGTGTGTGTACGTGTTAGTGTGAGAGCATGTGTGTGTGTGTGTGTACATGTTGTGTGAGAGCATACGTGTTGGTGTGAGAGAGGCCAGTCCCAGTAACTCCTCGTTCAAGCGCCCGTTTACGTCCGCGTGGCGCGTGGTCGGGGCCCAATTGCCAGCGAGAGCCGCTCCCTCCTGCCCTTCGCCTCCGGCGCGCCCTCTCTCCGCTCCCCGCCGCCACTCTCTGGAACAGCCAGCGGTGGCAGCCCTATCGATTTCACATTAATTTCCCCCCCCATCCACCCACCAACCCCGCCCCCTCTTCAAAAACAGCTTGAGTCGCGGGGACAAAACTAATCCCGTTCCGACACGCCCGCCGGCCCGCGGGGCGCCGCCGCCCGCCGCCGCCAGAAAAATGGAATTTAACGCTTGACACCCCCGCGCGCCGCCTGGCGACAGATTCCGAAACATTCGGCGCTTCCGCCTCGCGTGATTAATTATTCGCGCGCGGGGAGGGGGGCGGCGCCCGGGGGCGGATAACGGGGCAGGTGAGGGGCGGAGGAGCGCCGGCAGGTGCGATGACGGAGCGAAATCGAAAGTGTCGAGGGTGGTGGCGACCACGCAATGGTGGACGAGGCCAGGGCCGTGTTAACGTACGGGCCGCCCGGGCTCAGGGCCGCCAACGTTCAAGGGCCCGCTGTAGTTCTTAAAAAAATATTTAATACTGATTTTTTTCAAAAAATAAAAAATAAAAAAAAACACAAAAATTTGATGTATGATAAAACTATACGCAAAAGTTGGCATAACGGAGTGATGTGTCACGCATCATTGCATAATATTTATAATATGGAATGTTGCGGGTTGATTCGTTTCAATTTTAAATTGTACATATTCAATAAAAAAGTAGTATTTTTAATGTAATTATAAATATATTTTTAATTATTTTGTTTGAATAATGTTAAAATGAAACACTAAGAAATGCTTTCAAAATATTAAAAAACAAAAACTAAATACAATGTGAATTGATACGATTTCCTTTATATTTCAGCATCGAATTTGTAGGGGGTTGGTGAACACAGGTGAAAGAAAGAATATGGGACGACCAAATTAACCTAGGCCCAAAGGCGCACAATGCTGATAAAACGGCCCTGGACGAGGCGGGGTGAAGAGGAGTAGATAGGGGGGTGTGCGGGAAGGCAAAGGTCGCAGCGGAGCACTGTGAAAGGGCGGAGGGCAGGGGACCGAAACAGCGTCAGAGGGGAAGGGACATGGTGGCGGGAGGGCACGACGAGGAGGGGAGGTGTGGGAAGCGTCGGACAAGGCCATTTGGAATAGACGAAAGTGTAGTGCATGCTTTTTCATCGGGAGGTGGCCGTGATCTTCCACCGCTGGATGGCAAGATTCGGCGCCAGCCTACCGTCCACTAGCGGGGTTTTCCTCAACCAGGTATCTCCAACTACCGGGGCACCGCCCCAGCCGGGACAAGCTGCTAAGCCCCCGACAGGTCCGGCATGTGAGGTAGAGTAATGCATCTTAGGGTAAGTGTGTGTGTAAGGGGTGAAGATTGGACAAGGAGGAGGAAGGAAATATCGCGCGCGGTCCGTGACCCGTTTGTCATGGGTACTGCTCCGGCAATCGCCTGGTGTTGATCGGAGAAAACACAGAGAAACTATCGATCAGACAAGCCGATAGCTAGAATTCTCCTCCAGACAGAGAGTGAATTCGACCCAGCTGCCTAGATAGTGTCGACAATCCCGCCGCCGCCGTCGGGACTCGGACCTATACTGCGATTTTTCTAACATTGCCTTTCAAGGCCCGTCTTCACGATGGAATATGTCACGGTATTTCGCGTCTTTCTCAGTCGCCGCGCTAGGTATCGCATGATCTCGACCTCACAAGCAGTGCTTGAGATCATGCGACGTCTAGCGGCACGACCGGGAAAGACGCAAATGCCGTGTGATATGCCATCGTGGTCACAGGGGTTTGAGAGTCAAGGTTAGAAAACTCGCAGTATAGGTCACCCAGTCAGAAGGACTGCAGTGACATCAGTTGATGCAGTGAGCAACCTCTCCCAGAGAGAGAGGGGGAGAGAGAGAGAGAGAGAGAGAGGTGAAGGAGCGGATCGGTGAAGGGGGCGGAGCGGGGCGGAGCGGGGCGGAGCGGGGCGGAGCGGGGCGGAGCGGGGCGGAGCGGGGCGGAGCGGGGCGGAGCGGGGCGGAGCGGGGCGGAGCGGGGCGGAGCGGGGCGGAGCGGGGCGGAGCGGAAGGGGCGGAAGGGGCGGAAGGGACGGAGCGGGGCGGGGCGGGGCCTGGCTGGGAGGGGACGGGGCGGGGCGGGGCGGGGCGGGCAATGGAGCAACTGCGTGGGCGTCGGTCGACCGTCCCAGAGCCCCACCGCGGCGCGGCGCGGGCGGAGGGCGTGTCGCTGCGGCGGGCTGCGCCGGGCAGAAGCGCTGGCAGAGTGATGGCCCGAGTTCGACTCCAGGGGCGGCGGCGGCCGAGTGCTCGCCTCCGGCCGCACGCGGTCGATGACGGGGGGAGGGGGGGAGGAAGCGGCGATGTCGATTCGTGCGGCAGCCAGCGACCGCCTCGCTTCATTGGCAACATTCAACTGCCGCTCAGGGACACGTTGGGAGGAACATCGAACTCGCACAGAAAATACGGAAATTTATCTGCGAGATCAATTTAATTATATCAATTAAGTTGGTCCATCATTTAATAGACAGAAAAATCTTGAAATAATTATTTGTATATTAAATGAAATTACATATTCTCACCGTTTCGGAAATAACTAGTTTCCATCATGAGGTGACAAAGTAAATAAATATAATATTATTTGTCACCTGATGATGAATAAATAACTAGTTTATATCCCGAAAATCCGAAGTCTAGTTATGAATGACCCATATTATGTACACGACTGTATCTTCAACTGATCTAATTTACAGATTCCCAAAGATAGGATTTTGGGTTAAATAATTTCCACACTTCATAATCTCGTTTCATCGATAAGCTTTTGCTCTCAGACAATTGACGGCGTGTGCTCATAGAGGGAGCACATCGAAGAGCAAAAGGTTTTCTAAGAAGCGCACCGTTCAGCAATGATATATATTAGGGTTGTCCAATTGGTGCCATTTATTGTGGCCCGCGAAAGGTCATTACGAGGGTGCAGATTTCCATGATTTTGCATATTTTTGTCCGTTGGTTCAAGGCATAGTTAAGTGAAATTTTTCGACGTTTGGTTACAATATGATGCTGTATAGATTAATATGTCAGTACATATCTGGCCGTTTGATCCTTTATCAAGAAAATTTTCATTTCGTTCCAAGAATTTTATCAAGACAGGTTTTTACAGAAGAAATGAAATATTGTTAATTTTAAGTGCATATTAAATGGCTTATTCAGAAATTTTAGGTCATAAATGCATATTTTTAAAAGCATATTTCAAGAATTGTAGTCATAAAATCCGCTCCCTAGTCATTAGTAAAACGTGGAAGTCTCTTACATCCATGTTGGGCGAGAACATTGCGTGCCCTGTCGGGGTCAACTACTAAATGTAAAAATAGATTAAGCTTAGACTTAACATTTTTTCTCGTAATTCAAAAATTCAAAATCATCTCAATGTGTTACACTGCGTTATACATGGTACGGCCTCATATATCACGCATGGTTATATTGCCCCCTTCCTGTTTCAGAGCAACCGGGCAAATCGCCGATATCAACAATAGGAAGTTAGGGGTGGATCACTCTAGTAGTGAAAATAGGGCCCGTAAACATATTAAATGGCAATTTGTAATTTATTGTTAATGTAAGCTCAATGCTTGTATATTTAAGATATTCTGCCACCAAGTTACGATATTTAATTGCTGTATCTTCTTCTTATTTTTATATAAGAGCTAAACTCTGACACCGTTGGACCGATCTTCATGAAAGTTGGCACATCTACTTTATGTGCATGTTAACTCTACTACATGGCGCTGTAGAACAAAACTAAATATTCACGTCAAATACAACTCGCAAAACACTCGGCTGCATTTTGAATCTATGTCGTTAAATACCTCCTAATCGAGGAGTTCTAGGGCCTTAAAAACTACAATTATGAGACCAAAGGTCTCAATAAACGTATCTCACTACCTGTAATCTACAGAATGAGCTCTTCTAGAACATTCTATTACATTTTTGCTGGTCCGACGCTTCCCGATATTACCTGATCTGCTCAGAGACGTGCAGAATTTGCAAGTGAATGTGAATGAGAGGGACAGAGAGCGGCAGAGACACAGACACACAGAAACAGACAGACAGGGACAGGGTGAGGGAGGGAAGGAGGGAAACACAGTGAGAAAGGGTGATGGGAGGGGAAAGAGGGAGATGAAGGGCAGAACAACGTCTACCGGATTTTCCTAGTTAATAATAAATCTAATCTAAAAGGATATTGTTGTAGCCCTACAGGCCTTGCAAGTTGGACATCCCTGACATATACCGAGCCCGATCGATTGTCTAAAGATTTAATCAATCGTACGCCACAATCTGCACACCTGTGGCGCATTCTGCAACGCCACATTACTGCCACTCGCTCGATTATGCAAGAAAGAACGAGCGCCGCACATTCCGCCTCCGCCCACGTGACCTCGCTCGCGCGTCGCTTGTTCCGCGGAGGATGTTTGCAAACAAGCGAAGCTCGGCGCGCGATCGTCCGACACTCGTTTGTTTCGTGGCGAGCGATCGACGATTGTTGCTACAAATCCAAGTAATAGGCAATCAATAAAGTCAAGAGAGACGCGCATTCCTTCTGCAGAATGGGAAATGTGGACGTGCTTGATCAAAGGACTACTAGCCGTCACAATACAAAGAAAGCCATGTCGGCCCGGTGGCCGGATATCGTTAAGACAGAAGTGCCATTGCCGATCTCGGACCGAAGGGTCGCGGGTTTGAGTGCCGCATCGGGCATGATTGTATGTGTTCGTTCTTTCACCCCTATCATCACCATATCATGTCATCTTCAATGTTACCATAACGTTAAACCCAATAGTGGTCGCTAATGACCTAGACTACACTTACTAATTTTCACAGAGAAAAATCATTTTATTTCTGTGCCTTAGTATCTGCATTCTAATAATATGATACAGAAAATTCAACAAAATGTCTCATTGCTGACGTAGTAGAAGGAAATAGGTAATCATTTATATATTACGTTTCAACGTCGAATTCAACTCTTACGATAACATATATGGTTTATGTAGTTCATGCTACACGTGGCAAAATAAACTGGCCGCCAATACATTAAATTAAAAATTATGAAATAAAATAAATGAAACATCTGTTGCTAGAAGATGCCTAACCTGAAGGAATTTCAATTGTAATTGTAATACCACCAAGACCAGATCCCCGAGGAAGGCTTGCACCGAGCCACACGGAACACCAATTTTCCGCGGAGCTTAGTTCGGGCAACACCGACCAAATTATTAATGTGTTTCTAACGTTGCAGTAGTACTCACATGGACCTCAGAAGGGATCCCGGTCCCTTGGGTAACCTTGTTAGGAGAAGGCCTCTCCCCGGTGCCTAGGCAACCGCGGAGGAAGTCAAATGTTAACAGCGTGTTCCTGGACCCGCGAGTGGCAACCCATGGCGAGCATCTGCCCCCACTGCACCACCACCTCCACCCCAGGGCCAAACGGACGAGCGACGGAGTAATGAAATAAGGCCGGGGGGAGGGAGAGGGCGAGAAAGCGAGATGGAATGAGCCGCACTGTCGATTCGGATGATGCACACAGGAATGGGGATGAGTCAGGATTGCAGTGGGCAGGGGCGGATCCAGCCGATCATGGGGGGGGGGATCACAGATATTTGTAAAATAATAAACATATTTCTTATTATATTGTATATTATATTTTTAGTATATATACAGGCTGGCCGGGGAGGAAACGTTGAAACTTCGAAAATCAGCTCCCAAGACAATTCTAAGCATATTTTGTCTTATAAAATACAAGGATATTCCCAATGGATTGAGCCGCAATAAGCACTGAAAAGTTGGTTTCAAAATATGCTTTCTATGCAAAAATGTGCATTGTGTAAGCATAGAAACACTCCATAAATGTTTAAATTGTTTATTATTTACAACAGAAATTAATATATTTGTTCAGAAAGAAAAACTGATCAAGAAATAAAAAAGCAGTCAAATTGTGTAAATTAGGTGCCTTTTTATTTCTAAGTTAATTATTCTTTGTGGTCAAATACATTAATTTCTTTTGTTAAGAATAAACAATTTACATATTTCCGGAGTGTTTCTATGGTTCTGCAATTCAAATTTTTCCCTAAAAGCAAATTTTCAAACCAACATTTGAGTGCCTATTGCCGCTAGCCATTCGGAATATCCATGTAATTTATTAGACAAAATGTGCTTAAAATTGTCGTAAGAGCCTATTTTCGAAGTTTCGACGTTTCCTCCCCGGACACTCTGTATATTAAAATATACAATATTTTAAAATAATTACATAATTTTAACTTAAGTAAGTATTTAAATCAATTTTGCCACATAAAAGAAAATAACAAACGAACACTCTACGCTCTTTGGGGAGGCAGCCCCCCCCCCTGGATCCGCCATTGGCAGTGGGGATTGGGGGCGGCAGAGGCGGTCTGACGTGAAATGTGGATGGTCGAAGGGAACTGCAAGGGACGGCAAAAGGTGCTGGGGGAGTGGTGGGTGGGTGGGTGGGACGGGCGAACGGGCACATGCGGCAGGCAGACAGGCACACCAGCACAAGGGCACCGCACAGGACAGACGGACAATAGGGCGGACCGACAGAAGGGCAGAAGCACTGCCATTAGCCTGGTATTGATCCTCTACTTGGGATTTTATTTCTTGGCGCGTGGGTTCTTGCCTGCAGGATGGAATTTCACACGGAATTTCGCGTCATTCTCCGTCGGGCCGCCAGGAGTCGCATGATCGCGAGACAGTATCGAGCAGTACTGGCGATCATGCGATTCCTAGCGGCACGAATGAGAACGACGCGAAATACCGTGAGATTTTCCATCGTGAAAACAAGCCCCCACGCGTCAAGAAATAAAATCCCAAATATAGACACCAAGGAAAACTACTGATAAGAGCAGGCTCCTCTGAATTGTCCTCCAGACGAGAGTGAATTCGTCCTGACCAAGTGGCTAGGGTCGAAAATTCTCTACCGCAGGGGCTGGAGACCTGTCAGTGGGCGACGCTGCAGAGCCACGGGGCTGCTGTCTCTGAGCCTCCCCGACCGAGAAGAGACGGTGACAGCGGACCTTCAGGACGACGAGGATCAGGGGAGCGGGGCGAGAGCGGCGAGGTCCGAAGAGTTGCAGTGAGGAAGCGCGGCGGGCAGAAGGGCGAGTGGGGTTGGGAATGGAAGGGCGGGTAGAGTGGAATGGGGTGGGTAAGGTGGGGTGGAGGTGGAGTGAGATGCGGGGCGGGGAGAGGCGAACATTTATTGTACGGGGATTGGCGGGTGGGGCGGGAATGGGCAGTTAAGGCGAGAGATGGGCGGACGGGTGGGTAGTTAGCCAGGCTGGTGGTGAGGAGGGGTCGGGAAGGCAGGCAGAGGGTGCGGGCGGGGGCGGGGACGCGGCCGGGCGGGGGTCGAGGCGGGACGGGGCAGGGCGGGGCGGGGAGGGGCAGGGCAGGGCGGGGTGGGGCGGGGCAGGGCGGGCGGGGCGGGGTGGGGCGGGGCCTGGCGGGGCATGGCGGGGCGGGGGCGAGGCGGGACGGGGCGAGGCGGGGCGGGCCAGGCGGGGCGAGGTCGGGGCGGGGGGGTCGGGGTCGGGGCAAGCGGGGGCGGAGCGGGGCCGGCGGGCGGGGGCGTTGGTGGGTCGGTCACAGCGGGGCCGGCGGGCGGAAGGTGGAGGGGAAAGGCCGGGGCAGCAGGACGGGGCAGGCTGGGCGGGCGGGTTAGAGAACGGACGGGCGCTTAAAGGCGAGCGTCCACTGCCGCGGGCGGTTGCGCGGGAACTGGGCTCCTGCGCGCTTCCTCCGATGAAACGGTCGCGAAATAAATTAAGCGCGCTATCGTCCAATCTCCCGCGCGCACCCAGGCTGTCGGTGCGAGGTTTAAATCGAATGAAATAGATTGGAGATCGCTTAATATGGAGCGCTCGCCAACGCGCGCCCGTTGGATTTATTTCCGGATTCCCTTTACACAGGCCACTGATACCCATTTGTTTCGTAAAATGTTTTACTTTTTTGTTCTTTTTCCTCCTCTTCCTATTGTTCCTGTTCATGATTACTCCCTAGTGTATTATCGCTCCCCTTGTTTTTCCTTCTTTTGTTTTTCCTTTTGATTTATCTCCAGACTTCCTTACACATATCTTAATTGCTTTCAAGTTTTCGAATCTGATTTTACTGCAAATTCTACTTTGTTATCTTCACTACTTGGTTGTTAAAATCTTGTAACTATAATATTTTTTCGTATTATGGAATAATTCCTGTTTGTATAAAAGACGTATTAAAAGAGACAAACCGCGTGATTTTTTTTTTTAATCAGTGGGTTGACTATTTTCGTGTAAATGCTTATTTCAGGGAATCAGACGAACTGAATGTGGTTTCAAATGTTTTGAAATGTAATCCCAATGTATTCAATAAATGTATTTTATAATCTATTACTCAGAATTAATATTTTAGAAACGCAGATCTAAACACTTTCCCTTACATTCGAGGTGGTTATGCCATCAAGAACAGACGAACGATGTAAACGTAGATTACTAACGATATTTCCAGCGTACTGCGCAGGTGTGGTGTAGTGGTATCAGCGCCAGCACCGTTAACTCAAAGGAACTGTTTTCGAGTAGTCGGATTGGAAAAAAAAACTTGCTGTGATATAGATGTATATTATTGCGGAGCATTTTAAATAATTCAAAAATGTATGTGCTTCGGTAGCACTCCGTGCTGAATTTGGCTTTCTGAATACGAATGATAAAAGAAAAAATGCATCTACAGTGGAATTTTTTATACTTTGTCCTAAATTATTTGTAGTGTTTTTTACACGGTCAATCGGACATTTACATGTTTATGCCTTTGCCCGAGTTCGGTCAATGCGCGCTTATGTGACGTAGTGGCATGAATGCCAGCAAGTTAAATCTGTGGATTTAGGATCGCGTCTCGCAGCGAAAAAATAATTTGCTGGTTTATGAAGTAGTACAATCTTGCAGAGCATTTAGGAACAATACGAAAAAGTATGTACTTTGAAAGCCCCATTAGTTATTTTAGTTCAGTGTTGCCTTGCTGATTTCTTGTTAGATGTTCCATTTTCCGCTTCTCGCACTCGTAGGAGACGAACCATACTGTGACTTGGACAGGCAGGCTTGCGTAGATTTATTCACTCCAATATTCTGCAGTCCCAGGGCTGTCATATGGATTCCGCACAACGTGTGACTGCGTGAACCATGAAGCAGTCGATATCAATTATTTGCAGAATATACAATGCAGATTTCGCGGATCACGTGAAGTTTCAATGATCCATTTTGACATGGCTCCTACAGCTGATGCCATCGCCCCCTCCCGCATCCCAATTATTCAGTACCACCAACAGGAACGATTTTCAGGGGTAGGCAAGGAAGTTCAGACCTCTCTAGCAAATGCCGAACTTTGACGGCAACCCTTCACTGAATTACTACTCACTTATTATTACGTGTTATTCGTAGCTATTTAAAGAAACAGTTTCGCGTAAAGCGAAGTCAGACGAAGGGACACGCAAATGACAAGTTTGGTTTGGCACACTAATAGACGAATTGGGTTCCTACAGAAGGAGCCTACTGACTTAGGCCCGCAACAGACTACACCGAAGAATGCGTTGCGAGAAATGTGCGACGAGAAATGTGGAAAGAGGCCGGCAAGGCTGCGTCCACACACTACAAAGAAGTTATTTGATGTCTCGAAATGCCTTTATGTGCCACAAGCCGAGAGTGATGGCAGCAGTTTTATCTATGAGATCATCTGAGAGTCTCATTTCTTGTTTTATTAAATGCTCTTATGTAATTTTAACTCGTGATATCCTTGTTTTGTTACAATAATCGTAAACCATTTGTTTAACGAGTTAGAATTACGTAGAGAGAAACACACTACCACATTGCATACAAACCATTATTTAATGTAAAAGAACAGGAAGTTAAGTGACGTATAAGGGAGAAGTTGTACATCAGCAAATTTTCTTGAACTCCGTAATCTCTACCACGCTCTGGTTTACTGTATTTGTTGGTTTAATAATGAATAGATAATGATCAAATAATTCATTATAAAATTCACAATTAATAAATTCATTCATAAATACCAATTAAGAAAAGGAATAAATTAATTCAATTCTTTCAAAATACCCTTTCAAGTTTCTTGCTTCAAATTTTTATTTTTCTCTTACTCATTACGAGCGGGTTTCACACAAATAAGAATATCTTCCATACAAGTTTTTACTTGTTCATTTCCGTTTTAAAAGAAAATTCAAGAAAACAATTTAAAAAATGGTAGTTTATCGCATCTTTTACTGCCAAATGTTATAACCTCACTCAGTTCTATGCAGTGTTTGGTGTTTTCCTGCGGCAGCGAACGCTAAAATGTCCTATAACAAGTGGAGTAGAAATGTGTCCGAGAAAACTCGCTCGCCGACCGACTCGAGCGAGGAACTCTTTCGCCTCTGCAGAAGGGAACGAGGAAACTCTTTCAAGAGTGTGGGGGTCCATAAGAGTCCCTTGTTTCGATTTTCCACATTTCTCGTCGCATATTTCTGGAAACACATTCCTCGGTGTAGTCTGTTGCGGGCCTTAAGGTAAGCAAACCCCAAGAGAAAACTGAGGTTTGGGCAAAATAATTGCGTTGGCGCGTAAAACGTTTGAGAAAGTGCAAGGTAGTGTTATGAGAGCAGGGTCGGTCGTCACGAGTTTAACCCTTGAAAGATATTTCTGGACGTTCAGTTTTTTACTGGACAGGATTAACACGTCTCGTGCGTATGAGAACTTTGCTTGCTTTCCAAAGACTGATAAAACGTTAGAGCAAATTTCCTGCGCAGAAGCCTTATCCGGAAGAAACGTAAGGAGACTTCGTGGCAGTTTTAGCCCCACGGGTAGCTTTCTGGTCAGCGTGCTATCTTTCCATGATGCGAATCCTGGGTTCGATTCCCGCTCGGGGCAGATGATAGTATGCGCTTTTCTTGCAATGACCCAGTACCTATTATTATCTGACGATGAGAAAGCTCACTTCTCAGGTTGAGAAGACCAGAGTAGGGCGTAGAGATGTCTATGTGCTAACCACACATACCTCTTAACCCAACGCCGCAAGGCCGGGACGCCGCTGGTAGGCCTTGACCCCCTTCAGAGGCTGTTGTGCCAGTACAGAGAGACGTTACAGTTTTACCGCCTTGGTTTTATCACCACAATCCCTGGGCGTGTGTTACTGGCTGAGCGGGTATTTCTACTTGGGTGGGCTCACATATTCTGAAAAGTGGACTTCTTCCTAAGCGTCATGAATTTTCTATATGATAAACGACAGACTTAATTTATAATATTTAATAATACTTATGTATATTTTGTTTGAAAATAAATACGTTCTTGATATAAATTTATAAACATGTACATTGTTCATGACATTGAAGGTTCTTAGCCAATTTTACCCAATGAAATATTCCAAGTTTTTGCGCTTTCGCATAAAGATTTTTAACTGTTTGATTGTACACTTGAGTAATTAAGCATAATGGCTCTCATCCTTGTACTCAACCACAAGGAACGGAATCCCTGCAAGGGGAAAACAGATGATTATCTACACGAACTTCGGAATACCGGGACATGGAGTTATACAAAATGGTTGTAATCATTGTATTAGCGTTCAGACTACGAGTTGGCAATGGTACTCCGGACTCCCGCCTTTGCAAATGACGTTAAACAAGTCCCTAATCCCATCTCCAGGAACATATAGAGGCCGCGCCCAACCAGTCTTCTCATTCGCCTGTCGCTTTCGTCTGTCTTCGTTCTGCACGAACCTGTTTCGTCGTGTTAGAAAACTGTACCGACAATCATCTCCGAATTGTGTTCACCAACATTTGCCTGCCGAATCCAATTTCTGGGCACGGGGCCTGGATCGTCGCGTGGATTTACCTCGCGAGCGCGGTCGTGCCCCCTCCGCCCTCGCGTCCTCGTGGTGCTCGGAGGCGACGCAGGGGCGGGCGCGGGGGCGGGCGCGGGGGCGGGCGCGGGGGCGGGCGCGGGGGCGGGCGCGGGGGCGGGCGCGGGGGCGGGCGCGGGGGCGGGCGCGGGGGCGGGCGCGGGGGCGGGCGCGGGGGCGGGGGCGGGCGCGGGGGCGGGCGCGGGGGCGGGCGCGGGGGCGGGCGCGGGGGAGGGCGCGGGGGCGGGCGCGGGGGCGGGCGCGGGCGCGGGCGCGGGGGCGGGCGCGGGGGCGGGCGCGGGGGCGGGCGCGGGGGCGGGCGCGGAGGCGGGGGCGGGCGCGGAGGCGGGGGCGGGCGCGGGCGCGGGGGCGGGCGCGGGCGCGGGGGCGGGCGCGGAGGCGGGCGCGGTGGGGGGAGGGGGAAGGGGTGGGGGAAGGGGGTGGTCGCCTCCTCGCGCTGTCAGTCGCGCGCCCAATTAATCCCGCGCGCGCGTGGGGGAGGGGGTGGCGGGGGGGAGGGAGGGGGAGGTGGGGGGACCAAAACCGCATGTCGCGCGTCACTGTCAATTAGGCCCCGCGCGGCGCCGCACAGGACTTCTCGGAAAGCGCCCGCGCCGCGACGCGACGCGCCGCGACGCCCCCGCGACGCGCCGGCGCGGAGGACGGAGAGAGGGCGGGGATGAGGAGAGGAAAGGTGCCGTGTGGCGCGCATTTCTGCATTCTCCCTCAGTACTCCTCTGCATTTCAATCTCCATATCCTCTTCCTTTCTGCATCTTTCCTCCATCTCCCCCTCTCGCCATCTCCTTCTCTTGCCATCTCGTCCTCTCACCATCTCCTCCTTTTGCCATCTCGTCCTCTCGCCATCTCATCCTCCCGTCATCCCCTCCTCTCGCCATCTCCTCTGGCCATCTCCTCCTCTCGCCATCTCATCATCTCGCCATCTCCTCCTCTTGCCATCTCCCCCTATCGCCATCTCCTGTGGCCATCTCATCTCGTCATCTCCTCTTATCTCCATCTCATCTCGGCATCTCCTCTCGCCATCTCCTCTTCCCATCTCCACATCCACACCTCCTCTCTGACACTCCCCATCCCTTTCTTCCACTTTCCTTTTCTACATTCCTCTCTTTCACTCTCAATCTTCCGATGACCTCTTCTTCCATCTATTCACCGTCTGCCTCTCTTTCCTGCTCTTCCAATCGAAGCATTCATGTTGCACAGACTCTGCTTGCTATCACATTTTTCACTGTATGATTTAGCATGCATAATTAATAGCTACTAAAATTCTTACTTCAATACCTCGTAAATACTCCGAACTTACTAATCAATCAGATAGCAATCAACAAGATTCCAAACGGGCACTCTCTAAGAAATAGCGACAGCGTTCTCCAATATTCCAAAATAAATACAGTTGCATTAAGTGAATGCTGGAGATACGTGGCTCCCCGCCAAGCGAGATCCTCATTTCACCGTCTCCCTTGGGCTCTCGGCTGTCGCTTCTGATGCAGCGGAGGTGGCTCCCTCGCGCCCGCGTGTAATTTACCTTGACGCTTTCCTGGAATCCTCTGCCTGAATTTCCACCAAGTGCTTCATTGTGTACAAATCCCTTCCCAAGCACACTTCCCGGACAAAATTAGCTACTTACTGCCACTTGCCATAGGCCCTGTGGCGCAACGGATAACGCGTCTGACTACGGATCAGAAGATTCCAGGTTCGAATCCTGGCAGGGTCGACTTATTTTTCCGACAAAACAATACAACGGTCAAAATTCTGATAGGATCCTAGGAAGATAACTAACAGAAGGTTCAAAAATATGCAATAACAATAACAAGCAGTCGGAGCAGCATAGAACGGAAAAGTAGAAAAATTACGCAATTACAGTATATTGGACAATTTCCTACGACGATTATAGTACAGAGGAATACTAATATTGTATTTCCTCTGTGGATTTTCGGTGTATAAAAAAAAGGAAAAATAGAATGGGATAAATAAACAGCGTAGCGAAAACAAGTAGAATAGCGAGGAGAATTAGAATAAGAAACGTAATGAGAAGCAGTGGAATATCATTTAAGTGAAATGAGAAATAACGGCAGAATATGAGGAACAACCAGAAAAGAACGAAGAAGCAAAATAAGAAGCGGAAAAAGAATAAAAAGTATTACAAAAATGAAAGAAGACAGAAGGAAAAGGAGGAAGAGGAGGTGGTAAGAAGATCACAAGTAGAAGAAAAGAAGGCAAGAGGGAGAAATGACGTCAAGAGACAAAAAGGAAAGAAGAAGAAAGAACGAGGGCAGAGTCGGAAGTGGAGGAAAGTTGACGATATACATATATATCCACTACATGTCGCTGTACAACAAAACTAAATATTTCACGTCAAATGCAACACTCGGCAGCATTCTGAATTTATATACTTAAATAACTCTTAAACGAAGCGTTCTAGGGCATTAAAAACTAAAATATTGAGGCCGAAGGCCTCGAGGAACGTTTCACACATCGTAATCTACAGGATGGGAATTAATAACATTCTATTCCTTTTGTAGGTCGGCGCTTCTTCGATATTACCTCAACTGGCCAGAGACGTGCAGAATCTGCAACTAAATGTGAATGAGAGGGACAGAGAGAGATAGAGAGGCAGAGACAGAGACACACAGAGACAGGGATAGAGAGACGGAGAGAGAGAGATAGGGGGGAGAAAGGGGGAGAAATGGAGAGAGAGGGAAGAGTGGGTAGAGAGGGGGAAAGAGAGTAAGAGACGGAGAGAGAGGGTAAGAGAGGGGAGAGAGGGAAAGAGAGGGATAGAGACGAAGAGAGGGAGAGAGGGGAGGGAGAGAGGGGGAGGGAGAGAGAGGGGAGAGAGAGGGAGGGAGAGGGAGAGAGGGAGAGACAGAGAGAAAGGGTGATGGAAGGGGAAAGAGGGAGATGAATGGCAGAACAATGTCTGCCGGGTTCCACTAGTCGTGGTGTGATTTCGCTTCGCTCGCCCACGAGGCGAGGGCTAATCTCGCGCGCGCGCCGTGCTGCTTTGGAGGCCGCGGGCTCTCGTGGCGAGCGCGTGCGCCGCATGGGGAAGGCCGAGGGCGGCGGGGCGCGCGTCATCGCCATTGTGATCGATGGATTACCTCTCCCATCGGCGACACCTCGCACGCCACGCATTGCCGAGACGACGCGCACCTCCCGCCACGCCGCCCGTGGCCTACGGTTCGAGTCCCGACGGCGGCAGGATTTTCGACGCCACGTACACTAGCGAGGTAGAATTCAGCCGCTGGCCAGAGGGGCGTTCTGGCGGTCAGCAGCTCTGATCGGTTAGTTTTCCGTCGTTTTCTGTGATCGACAACAGGCGAATGCAGGAGCAGTACCCTAACAAACGGGCCAAAGACCGCTTGCGATCCTTTCTTCCTCTTCCTTGTCCTATCCCTCACCCCTTACACTCTCTCTCACACACACACACTAACGTGCACTGCACTACCACACCTGCCGAGAGACCGGTCGTGAACTTAGAGCGTGTCCCGGTTGGGGCGTCGCCCCACAGGTGGAGATACCTGAATGGGGAAAACCCCGTTAGCCTATGGATAGGTCGGCAACGGATTTCCCAATCCAGCGGGGGAAGATCACCACCACCTTCCGCGACAAAGCACACACCACACTTACGAGCCAAATGACCTTCGCAGTTGACGCTCCCGGAAATTCAATCAATCCATCACGACCAGCCTCATTGGTGACACCTCACACGCCACGCATGCTGAAGACGACACGCACCTCCCGCCATTTCGGCGGACTCTTCCTTCAGGTACATTGTGTCTCCACCACTCTACTTGCACTTGCATTAGACCGCCACTCTACTTGCACTTGTATTAGATCCACAAAACAATTTCCTTTGGATCGGAGTTAATTTTTCTACACATCATATTAACGTATTTCAGAAATAGACGTGACTCAACAGGAAAATAATTAATAAATAAGTTTGGTAGGTTTACGTAACTAGTCTAGAAACAGTGGAGAGGTGTCCGGTCATCGATAACAATATTGCTTTTTAAATATTTTAGAGAAGAAAGTCATAATCAATTTTACGAAACAGACGAGGAATAGTCATTCATGAGACAACCAGAAGATCGCAAAGGAATCATCAATATTGGCGCATTAAATTGAGAGCTTTATCGCCTGCTCACAAACGGTCGTAGCTGTTTGCTTTATTTTCATCGAAGAATATACAGTAAACCCTCGTTAATACAAATTTCCAGGGATTCGGAGTTCGTGTTATAAAAATTCGTTTTATCTCATAATATAAATGACCCTGTTATCCCTTGCCGGCACCCAAGTTTTGTTCGTGTTACGGCGAAATTCGTGATAAGCGAGTTCGTGTTAATGAGAGTTTCCTGTTTAACCAATAAAATAATTTAATTCAACTATGTAGAGTAAAGAGTGGAGTAAGAATTCTGCAGCTGATGGTAACGTGTGCAGATTATTCACCATAGAACCTTCTCCCCCATAGGTTACGTACAGGTAGTGTTTTCTCATGAAAGTGCACGTACTGTGTTCTCACGAAACCAAAGTACAGTTTAAGTACTGCTTTCTCATAAAAATTAAATCAAGTGCAATTGCGTCCTTGAACAACATGGCACCAGTGGTGCGAATGGGTAGTCACTGTTAGCAATGCGCCCGTAACATTTTCGTAACTGTTATGCGAAATAACAGTTATTTGTGATTTTTTTGTCCTGGTAACAGTAATTGAAGAAACTGTTAGCAGTCGCCACAACTGATTTAACATTTAGCTGTCGGCCATGTTAGTTTGCTGATCACGGACGTGTTATTTTCAACAGTTATTACGCGTTGTTGTTTCGATAACAGTTATTGAAAAAAACTCTTAGCAGTCGCCACAACTGATTTAACTCTTAGCAGTCAGCCATGTTAGGTTGCTGATCACGGACGTGTTATTTTTCAACAGTTATTAATAACAGTTATTACGCGTTGTTGTTTCGACAACAGTTGTTGAAGAACGGCTGTCTACTCACTGGTGAGTGGTGACGTTGAAGAAGAGGTGCGAGAACTGCGGCGCGCTGTCCCTCGGGTCCGTGCGGCGCGGGGAAGCTCAGCACCAGCATCACGGGCTTGCGCGCGAAGTACTGCTTCGAGTGGCGCAGGAACGCCAGCGAGTCGTTGGCGATCAGGTCCGGGTAGTAGTCCTAAGCGCGCACACACACACACACATAGATGTTACATACGCGCAACTTACATACTCTCTGAATCTGAATCAGTGAAATTGTCGTTGATTCAATCAGTGAGAGCCGAAGTCACTGATATCTTCAGTCAAAATGAGTAGTTTCGCTGACATCAGCAAATAAGCGAACCTTTTCATAGTGACCGCCAGCATTGCACTGGTCGTCAGTGGTAAAAGTGGCGCGCCACCATCGCTCACTGAACGTTCAGTCATCTTCACTGATTCAAACAGTGAAGTTTTCACTGATTTAAAAAGTGGACCCAATTTTCACTGATTTGTTCAGTTCAATTCACTGATTGTCAGTGGCAGGGGTTATAACTGACGCCATCAGTGAATAGTCACCGCCAATCTAGTTTTTCACTGATTCGGACTGAGAGAGTACGATGGACAAAAACAATTACCAGGGTTCGGATTCTGATGTAATGTCATCTTTTCTTTGGTGCATTGTAGACGTAGCTAACTTGTAAATTAATGTTTACCATGACATGTACTGATAAAAATGTATATTAATTGGATCATTTTTGTCATTTTTGCCATTTATCAATTTTAAATGATTTTTCTGGACCTTTCAGACGTTTGTCATTTTAAAGAATTTTGTTTCCTTTCCACGTTTTTGGTTAGTGAATGTTTCATGAATTTAAAATGACTCACTAAAACGAAGTTTTTATTGTGTCATCAGTTCATAATGAAATTCTATTTTTCGAACTCTCAAAATTACATGTGTCTTCGGTAATAACTCGACTTACTCGACTTTTCAAATCTGACGGTTGGAAGATTGGAGCTATGAATTTTATTACTTTCTAAAATAGACATGATAAGAAATATAATTTTGTACAAATAAATTGTATGTAAGATTGTAAAATTCATTGAATAGATAGTGATATTCAAAGAAATATTTTACTACTTTTTAAAAAGTTTACGTCATTTCTCCTTATTTTTAAGTCATTTTCCACTTATTGTTAAGTCATTTTGTGGGTGACTTTCAAAAAATTTTTACATCACCAAATTCCGAGCTCTGATAATTACACACAGACAAACTAAGCGCGGAGATTCTTGGCTGGCCGGGTGACACCGCGCCCTAAACGTGTCCTAAAATGGAAGCATTTCGGCCATCACACTGCGACCTTCTTCAGGGTGAAAGACATTTGGCCCTGAGAGAGGTCACAGTACGACGACAGAAACGTTGGTAATTTTGCTTAGGAAGCAGCATCTACCGGACAGCCAAGTGCCTATTGACGCCGCGGTCGCGAAAACTTATCACTTCAGACTAAACAATTGCTTAGGGCTCCTAATAATTTTTAATGTTAAAATTTCATCGATTTTCTTAAAATTCTAAACTTTCATCACTTTGAAGTTGGATTACCATTTTTACACTCTTCAAAATAGCATTTTATTCACTTTGTCGGTGGCCTTTCCAGATTGGTTACTATTCTGTCTCCAAAGACAACGTGTTTCTGCCACGCGCGGTCTTCCCTTGTGGGGGGGGGCAAAAGTAAGTGTACTGATTTTTTGCAGTTAGAAAGGTGTAAAATAACATTAATATTCTACTTTTAAATGAGTTTTGCATACAGAAAACACTGATGTTACTTAATCATTCCCTACATCATTTCAATAAGAATTTGTTTGAGAGCGTAAGCTTCCGCGGCCGGAGTCAGTAGCTACTTTGGCTGTCCGGGAGACGCCGCGTCTTGGACACAGTTGCGCCAACGTTCCGGCCGCCATTCTGCGACCTTTCTCAGGGCGAAATCGGCCGCCATTCTGCGACCTTTTTCAGGGCGAAATCGTGCATTTCGCGAATAGCATTCGCCCTCAGGAAGGTGTCAGAATGGCGGCCCAAGCGTTGGCGCCAGAGCCAAGGACGCGGCGTCTCCCGGACAGCCGAGAAACTAAGATTTTTTTTACTTTCAACCCTGCAGTATTTTTTTCCCCTGGAACATTGAGTCTGGCAACACTACAGTACTATTGCTCGACCACGAAGAAATAAACCATCATGGCGTGGCTTACATCGGGAGATATCCTCCACTGCTCCCAAGGAAGCTGAACTCAATTGAACCCAAGGACCTGCAACGATAACTGATTCGCTCATGAAACTTCGTTCTCACGCTTCAACACTCTAGGACTTTCATCAAGGCCAGGCTGTCTTCTCCCCGCCCGCCGAGGTCGAGGCGGCGGCGGGGGCTCCTGAAGGCGGGGAAATTAAGTCGGGGGCTCCTCAAAGCGGGGAAATTGGGCCACTTTTCGCGCATGCGCAGTCCAGGTTTTTTTTTCTAAGTGGTCGAGCTATAATCATTTTCTTTAAAGGACATGTAATGGGGCAAGGGAAGAATGGCAGAGGTGAAGAATGGTACAAGAATGGTAGTCGTCTCACCTTGTGGTAGTCGTCTCCGTGCTTGACGCGCTTGCCGTTGAGGTTGACGGAGTAGTTGTAGTAGCGGCTGTTCATGATGAGGCCGCCCCACTCCCGCCAGCCCGGCGGGATGTAGCTGCCGTTGTACTTGTTCAAGTACTTGCCGAAGTAACCTGCACACACAGACACACGGCTGTAAGATTTCGGTCGGAAAATTATTGAGGCACTCGATTCGATACGAATATTATTATCGATACCAAGAAGAAAGATAACTAATTTATTGTTATTATCATAAAATGACATATTAATCGATATATCGATATCACACATTAGCCATCACTCAAATATCAAGGTTAAGAACAAGGATAATAATTGTTATTTACTTAAGGGAAAAATAAAAAATCAAATGCAATAGAGCGATGTGAAATGAAAATAGAAGAGAAGTAAAATACATGTATAAAATGAAACATTTGTAATTCGGTAATGTTTAGTATCAATTGACAGATTACTAGTCAGTTAGTTAACAGGTTAACAGTCAATAGTTGCCCGTGCGGCGCTGACTAATCGTAGGGGCGGATAACTTAGGTGAAGAAAAAAAAGAGGGTGGAAATAAGAGGGTAATCAAAGATTGAGGAGAAGAAACAAGTGTGCCGATGAGGTTACGGAACTAAATATTTTTTTGTCCAGTTAAAATAAATAATTTTCTAATCAAAGTATAATATTTATATGAAATTGCTTAGGGCAAAGCTTGTAGACGCCTATACGATGCGGTCTCATGATATGTGAAAATATGTGCCTAAGCATAATCTGAAAGTGGCATGGTTATTATTCCTCTAATTCACGGCTAAAGAGGCTATGAGTCGGTTGATTATAAAGTCTACTCCGCATTGCAACCAGCTTCCTACGAAGTAGAACTAGGGACTATCGGTGCCTCTACAATCTTTGTGCAAAATGTGGGCTACTCCGAATAAAGCAATTTCTTGAACTTCCCAGTCTTTTGAATTACCTGGGAGTTTAGCCAAGTCCTTACACAAAGTTTGCGGAACAGACCCCAGAGCTTCGATAACCATCGGGACGAACTGTGCTTTAACGCTCCACATTCGACTGATCCCGATTTCCAAACTCTTGTCTGCAAAAAATGTAAAAAATCGTAAATCCTAAAAGAAGTCTCTGAGCTTAAGTCATCTCGCCCCTTTTCGTCGCTCGATTGATGCATTGTTTACTGCTAGATGACGAAATGAGCGTGGCGAATTGTAGTGGAAGAAAGAATAATGAAAGGAGAAGAAAGAAAGAAAAGAAGAAAGAAGATGAAAGAAAAGAAGAAAGAAGAAGAAAGAAAGAAGAAATTTAAAAATGGAGAAGTTTAAGGTCAGGCGGAAGATCAGGCCTGGTAGCCTGAGCCTTGGCGCGTAAAATAAGGCATCATTGAATTGAATTGTAACTCTCTATTGTAATCATTTTCTAATTTAAGGTTGTCACATGGATATTGGCGAATTGTGGAAAATTAAAATTATTAACATTCACAGACAGTTCCTCCCATTGTTAGAAAATAAATTCCCATTAATTACAAGTTTTAAACATTCTTTTCCCAACGACGGTATTACATAAACTAAGCAGTCTAATGCATGAACATGACTGAAACTATCGATTTCTTTCACACCTGTATACAGTTGCCCTTTGGCGACTGTAGATGAGCGGTCTGTCATTAGAAGATAGACTCGTTTAAAGTTGAAAGAAAGGACGTTATAAAAATATATGTAATATAAAAAATAATGGTAGTAAATTAACTTTTAATTGAAATGACTTCACTTCACTAAAAGTTTTCACCCTATTGACTAATTTCCTATATTTTTTTCTAAAACCATGCGCTGAGCAAGGAAAGGGCTTAAAAACTGAGCACGCAAATCGTTCCATTCTACTGTTGTTCTGTTTACAAAGGAGAATTTGCCTACGTCCGTTCTTTGACTTCTTGTTCTAATTTTATATTTATGATCAAATCAAATCCAAATTATTTGAATAAATAAAAAAACTTCCTATTGATTCACGAGAGGAGACATCGGAACACCTCCACCATCATTTCGCGGTCTTCTTCAGGGCTGGTCTGCGCTGGTGTACGGCCCGTGTGGCTTCTTCTGTTCGACGGCCTGCTCCAGTGTGGAGCTCATCTGTGATGCTGTCCTCAGATGTTTGTTTGGAATTGTTCCTGCGTGCGCCCCTTGTGATTGTCTCATTTTTGGGCGCCCACGAGTTTTAATCTTGACTTTGTTGATTGATTCTGTTTGGCTGCCTTTCGATTGCCTCCAAGAAGTGATGAAATGGCGTCTTCCCTCTGTCACCCCCTCAGTTGGCGCACACTACCGGTCTCTTTCCTTTGTTAAGCTTCATTCATTTACATATATTTACATACAGTTTTACATACAGTTTTGTAATACCTATGTTAATATTTACAGTGATTGGTAATCTAATTTTGTAGCTTATATATATAAACTTAAACCTAGCTTACTTTCTAACTTATGACTAATATGTACAACACCTCGTATGGAATGGCATTTTATCTCCGCATCAAGAAGGCGAATGTAGCGCCACGCCCTCCCACGCGCGTCAATGGCTTTCAGCCTCCCGGCGCGCGCCGCGCGTCCTTTGTCGTGCGTGTGAGGAGGCGAGCACGGGGAGGGGGAGGGGGCGTTTCTTGTCTGCGCGCTCTCCCGGCGCGTCCGCTTTAAGCGCCCGCTTCTGGGCCAATTAGCGCCTCCCCCTTAAAGGCGACGGCGACGCGACGCTCTTCGCGGCGCCCACAGGCCCCAGCCCAGACCCAGACCCAGACTTGGACCTGGACACGTCCGGACTTAGACCTGGTGGTTTTTTTTAACTCAAGCTCAGACCTGCAGCACCTTAAAGGCGGGCGGCGGCGACGCGACGCTCTTCGCGGTGCCCACAGGCCCCAAGCCCAGACCCAGACCTGGACACCGTCCGTACTTAGACCTGGTGGTTTTTTTAACTCAAGCCCAGACCTGCTCACAAACCCCAGACCCAGACCTGGACACCGTCCATACTGAGACCTGGTGCTCCAAGCCCAGACCTGCTCACAAACCCAGACCCAGACCTGGACACCGTCCATACTGAGACCTGGTGCTCCAAGCCCAGACCTGCTCACAAACCCAGACCCAGACCTGGACACTGTCCATACTGAGACCTGGTGCTCCAAGCCCAGACCTGCTCTCAAACCCAGTCCCAGACATGGACACCTTCCATACTTATACCTGTTGCTTTTTAACCCAGTCCCAGACCTGCTTACAAACCCATTCCGCGACCTACACACCATCCCACTGACCACTCCACCATCAACATAGACCGGGTGCCTAAATTAAATCCGAACCCGGCCCCAGACCTACAACCACATCCAGATCCGAACCCGGACGTATTTCTGTTAAAATAGAACATCGTTTTCTTTTCCGCGTTAGCACATAACTTTAACTGCATATAGTAGGTAAGAAATCAAGAATCAAATCAAAAACGGAATTTTCACAAAAACTAGAAGCAAAGTTTTGCTTTACACTTTTTGTAAGGATAGAGCACAAAACACTGAATTCCTTTGTAATAGCTTTATGTTCATTTAGACTTTTAAATTTTCAAAAATTATAAAACTTGTTTTGGAATCTCCCGCGTTTCGTTAGTGATAGTTTTTGAAGAGATAGCTGAACAATTAGTATTAACGTACAGTACATGTTTCAATATTACAAATCCAAATAACCTTTACAAATAATAAGAAGTATAAGCTGTTATTGCGGCACTGGTTTTTAAATTTATTTTGTCTTGTGTGCCAACTGTGTTTCGGGTATTTTAATTATGGATACCTGCATGTTGCTGTTTGGGAGAATGGCTATCCGTAAAGTAAAGCCGGCTGTCCCATGTTAGTAGATTTACTTGCATGTAAAAGATCCTCAAGCCTAAATGACACCTCTGAGCTAAATTCAAATCGCCTGTTTCGTCGCCCGAGATAATACCTTCTTTCTCCGCTAAAGGAGCGTAGTGAAATTTGCGTGGTCAGACGGAAGAACGGGCCTGATGGCCCGAGTCTCGCCACGTAAAATAAGGCTTTAACTTAAACCATGAACCATCTTTGGTGACGGTATTCTAACGGTTATTTACGACGGTATGGATGTGTGAATAAACACTTATTTCTGTTCTATGTTTCTGAGGTATCTTAAACGTAGACAAAATTAATCAGACATTATTATAATTTCACACACACTTCATCACAAAATCATGAAATTAATAAGTTGGAACAAGACAGAAATTTAGAAATTAAAACATCACGAGTCGCTTCGATTAAGAATTACGGATGGATGGTTGAAACATTTTATTCTTTGTGGAAGTTCATTTCAGTTACTTGTAAACTAATATATTATTATTCTCCTAGTTTTCTGCAGCATCCACAAGGAATATCTGACAATACACGTGCTTCACACTTTTACGTGATGAATACTAATTCAGAAATTGAAATTTCTTATTTCTAACAATGTACCCTTTTCCAAGCGTCTAATTTTAAAACAAACTTCGCGCGACGCCTTTTTTATCGTCACACGAGCACCCTCAATATGGGAAACGTTCTTGTGACGATCGTGCCAAAGATATAAGCTCTTTGTCTTGCATCGACGAGTGGTCAACATAAATAATTCAGTACTTCTCAGAATTCGCTTGACGCATTCATCGTATTCTCTAAAATCTAGGGCGTCAACGATTCAATAATAAGTTCGTAATGTCTTGTATCACACCAGCCACTGACGACTGCAGAAAAATGTATGACTGAAACTGAAGACTGCAGTAAATCTATAGCATGCCTCAAAAAAGTAGCCAGTTGTTGTAATTTATAATTTCATTGAGGAAGTATCAAGTTTCGTAGATATTGTTTATTCTAAATATTTTTATTCAAAGATTCATGACGTTCTTACGTTACATTAATATCTTTAGACAATGTGTTAAAATTTAATAATTGTTGTGTACTCTTTATGTCAAGAGTGTGAGTTAAAAAGAGAAATCCTTTTTTAAAATATTTACTTAAGACAATGCTCGTAGAAAAATTGCCACGTAAATGTTTGTCGTTCTTATTCAGCGTTGTTCTTATCGCAATCATCAACAGTACCAAAAGCAAAGAAAAATGAATCCACATCAAAAGTGGTTCCTCGAATTTAGTCAAATAGCCAGCAGCCCTCAACATTTTCAACTTGACTTAATGGAAGGGTTCTGGCCGTTTACTTGAAGCAGCCTGTAAAATTCATTATTCGTAAAGTAACTGCATTCTTTCGGCATGAATTCATTGAATCCTCAATATGTAAAAACGGCATCCGCAATGACACTGGTTACCAATTCAAAGTCGGATTACGTGGCGAGACGCTGCGCAAGATACGACAGGCGCCACCCAGTGTTGCCAAATTGTTTTTTTAAGATTAGCGGGTTCTTTCGGGATTTAATTATTTGGGGTGAAAGTTAAGGGGATTTCTATTTATACAATAAAAAATGTGTTTGCACTAAAAAAATGTACGTATAAATTATATTGACTCAATCTTAAGCTCGCGACTCCATTCACAATCCTTATTGAATCGATTCTTGAAAAGTAAGATTCTATTTAATTTTATGTTACGTGTGAATAATGTATATTAATAAATTTCAATATATTGGACAAATAAGGTAATTTATAAAATTGTTTGTTAAATTTATAACGTAACGTAAAAAATAAGTAGAAAGAACTTTTATTTCATAAAAATCATCTTGTATTTCATAATCGAAGGGGAAAATGACGTCTTATTGGCGGAGTAGCAACATTACAGTCTGGCAACAGTGGCGCCACCTCTGAATGCCGCTTCTTAGTCTCGCCCCGCTCGCGGGCGACGCGGCTTGCGAGCCATGAGTCCTTCCAACCTCTCGTATTTTTCTGATTATTCATACAATATTTCTTATTCTCATAAAAACGTAGAATGAAAGTAGTAATTAATTCTAGCAAAGTGTTTAAAAATAAAATTCCAGTATGAATAGTTATTTTAAGTACCAAGGGCATTGTAGAGGTTCTAATGATCGTGCGCCGACAAAAAACCCGAAGGCCTTTGACCCAAAGACTTTTTGACGCCCGCTTTTATTACAACCAGTTAACGCCCGAGGTACAAATATTATATTATTTATCTAATTTTAATTATTCATATTTACTTATTTAATAAATAATTAGTTGTTCACTTGATTCGGTTTGTGATTTCATATTTCCCTTTAGTAATTCCTTCTCATAATTCCGTTCGAAAGAGCATATGCAGCAACATGGAACTCTTTTCATATTTTCCTCGTTTTTTTTTACCATGATCCTCTCGATCCAGGTAAGTTATGCAGTGAATATTGAGCTCCGCATCGAAGTTAATAAAAAGTAATAACGTGTTAGTAAAAAATAAATACCTTCTTATTCTTTGACAGACAGGATAATATTAAATAACACATTATGTGAAATTAAACGGAGAAATTCCATCGAAATATCTTATCATGTTCAGCGACCTGCTGCTGCAATAACGCATTGTCTTACGAGTAAGAATGTTTGTTCAGACGACGATGGTAGGTTTTTCAACCTCGTGTAAGTAGCGACAGACGTAGTACATGTCATTAGTTTTTAGTATAGACTCTGTCGTTAATTTATTGATTCCACAAGAAGCAGAGGACCGGCCTTGACGCCACAAAGGCTTACAGCAACATTCAAGTACACAAAGCAGAAGGTTGCAGGTTCAAGATTTGTGCAAGACACTTGTGTTTTTTAACATGTAGTTGCGGGGTGGTTCGATTCGCATTCCACCACAAATCCTTCCATTTACGATTCCAATACAAACGACAACGGGGACTTGTCTTCGTATCGTTTGTTCACTTAACAAAATGTAAAGGGCCACATACCAGTTTTATCCATCCTGGATTGCCCACATTCTGTCAACGTTATATTTGTTCAGAAAGAAAAATTGAGCGAGAAATAAAAAAGCATCCAATTTACACAATTCGACTACTGTTTTATTTCTCACTTAATTTTTCTGTCTGAGCAACTATATTCATTTCTTTTGTAAATAATAAACACTTTACATGTTTCTGAAGTGTTTCTATGCTTCTATAATGCAAATTTTTGCCTAGAAATAATTTTTTCTAACCAACTTTTGAGGGCTCATTGCGGCCCAACCATTCGGAATATCCACGTAGTTTATTAGACAAAATATGCTCAGAATTGTCTTAAGAGCTTATTTTCGAAATTTTGACGTTTCCTCTCTGGACATCCTGAATATAATTTTTTATAACTTGGCGCGTTAGGGCCTGCCTTCGCGATCTCACGGCATTTCGCGTCTTTCTCAGTCGTCCCGCTAGATGCCACTAGACATCGCACTGCTTGATGGCTTGGTGGCGATCATGCGACGCCTAGCGGCACGACCGAGAAAAACGCGAAATACCGTGAGAAATTCCATCGTGAAGGCAGACCCTGACGCGCCACGTTATAAAAACCGAATTATAGCCCTGTAGTACATGCGCGCGAACCCAAGAGTGTGCACCAATTTATTCTCGTCTTTCTTTTAATATCTTTTATGTAAGAAATCACGAAGTTTTAGTACCTTCCTAGAAACAGTTATTTTAAATCATTATCTCCTTTCGGTTTAATCAGTGCAGTGGAATTCGTGTCAATAGAAATTACGGGCCTTAAGTCCAGTGCGATTACTGGCGTTACGTCGTTTGCAAAGAATGTTGAGAAAACGAAAACAAAATATTGATAAATATGAATGGAATGTGTTAACTTATCAGTGTCTTTTTAATTCATAAAAACAGTTTTTGTCTTTTTTAAACTTTTGTGCGATTCACTCAACTTTATTAAAAATCGTGATTACGGTACATATTTCAAAAACGTCTTCACGCATGTAAGTCACAAAATTAGTCTTCCATTAATATCACCTTTCCATAATCCATAAAAAAATATTTTTACCATTCGTGATCCTTTTTAATGTAGGTTCCTTCTATGCAAATATATATTGACTAATCCACTTTGCCTTTACCTTCGGTTTTGATAACGTGGCGCTTCAAGACCCGTCTTCACGGTGAAATATGTCACGCCATTTCACGTCTTCCTCGGCCGTGCCACTAGATGTCGCACGATGCAGCCGTGCTTGATACGGTCGCGACCATGCGACATCTAGCGGCACGACCGAAGAAGACACGCAATGCCGTGAGATATTCCATCGTGACGACGGGCTCTGACGCGCCACGTTATAAACACCGACGTGTAAGGGTCCGCACTTTGCCTTTTGAAGGTAGATAAAGGCAAAGTAGATTAGTCAATAAACCTTTGTGTAGAAGGAACCTACATTAAAAAGGATCACGAATGGTATCAAAACCGAAGTGTAGATCGGCGTGACTACCGTAGAGTGAGGAACGACTCATTCGGGTTGCGCACTATGAATTCGGGCCCCGTGCCTCCTGGCGTTCACCTGGCTCACTGCGAGTAGAACTCCTTCGCCCGCCGGCGACCTCGGGGCTATTTCTGCCCGCATCGATCCTCATTGACTCGCCCGGCCCAAACGCCCCCGCCCCCGCCCACGACCAGGGCGGCGATTTGCTCCCGGCCGCGGCAAAGACTTCGCTCGGCGAAACTACTCACCGCAAGTCCATCATTCCTCCGGCCGCACCCTCGCGCGCCCCCTCGTGCAAATGAACGACAATCAGTTACCGCAAACTGAAGTAGTCGAATATCTTGGCGTGCACCTCGAACGAAGACTAATCTGGAGAGTCCACGTCTTTAAAAAAAAGAAAGGAGACGGACCTAAAACTTTAAAAACTCTATTGAGTGATCGGCCGAAAATCCTCTCTCTCTCTCTGACTCTCTTTCTGTCTCTCTGATTCTCTTTGTCTCTATCTCTCTCTCTGTCTCTGTCTGCCTGTCTGTCTGTCTTTCTCTCTCTCTCTCTGCAATAAATTTCTAGTTTACAAGGGGACATCAAAACCAGTTTGGACTTTAGGATTACAACTCTGGCGTACACCTAGTCATTCAAATATTGAAATTCTATAGAGATTTCAATCAAAAGTTCTACGATACATAACTAATGCACCATGGTATGAATCTGATAATACTTTACATTCTGATTTGCAGATTCCAACTATCCATCAGACCATTGGAGTATAGCAGAAAATAGGAAACAACTTTAAAAACCACCCAAATTATCTAGCAGTGAACATTCTGGATAACGGTGAAGACATCAGAAGATTAAAAGGACATCACTCCCTAGATCTCAGACACAGACATAAAAATTGCAAAATAGTAACAAAGGTAACTACGTCATTGCAATAATCATTCAAAATATGTAATCACAGGATTATGTTTTAAAAATAATCAATTTTTATCCGAAGTGCTGTCACGGGACAATTCCCCACTTGAGTTAATTTTATTAATAAACAATTCACCGAATGTTCATGTGCAGAAGAAATTGTGAATAAACAGTTGATTAAAAAGCACCCTCGCGCGGAAAGATTATCAGCTACAAGGGAAGGCGAAAATCCTTTCTCCTTGTTTTAGGTGATGAAGGGTTGTTTTAGAAAATACAGTAGTCCCTCAACATTCGCGAGAGTTAGGTTCCCAAAAAACCTCGCGAATATTAAGTCTATCTTTTAATGAAGAAAGGTGTGTTAGGTTACTGGATATCGAAAAACTGTTTAAAAAAGAAGGAAAAATCTGACAATTACAGTAGAACTGATTAAGAACTACTACAAACAGAATTAACAATTAACATGCCAAAATGAAGAAATAAAATAATATTTGAAACTTATTTCAAAGTTGAAAATGATTGGATATAGGATTTGCTAATTTTTTTGTTTCATCACCTTTCTCGCTGTTCTAATATCCAAATATGGAAGAGTTCCTGCTTCTATTCTCTCTTAAAGTTTGAAGGTATTTCCATGTTTGGATCACATTCCAATGCCAGTTCCACCAGGGCTTGTTGATTTTAGAATGCCATCAACAGTTTTGACACTGCTCCAGGACGCAGTTTCGTTTCCATTACTGCATCATTACCGTCGAGGAGGTTTTCTTCTCTGATGATTTCCCGAAGGTTCTCTACAATAATGAGAGTTGCACAGATCGTGAATGGATTTTCTGTTTATTTGTCCAAAACTCTTACCTCCAATTTGATGCAACTGAATTGAATTATTTTACAATTGTGTTATTCTATAAATCTGAATTGACATTTCATCTGTGAAATTTTTGAAGAAAGTTTTACTTCGAGCTCCGAGGTCTGCCGAGTTTCCCAGATGATGAAGATGAAGATGATGATGATAAAGGAAATGAAATGTGCCCGCTTTCGAAGAAAACGTAGTATGACCAAAAGACGCACTCGCGAATGTTGAAGTCGCGAATCTTAAAACCGGTAGCATTTCTCTAATCTCAAATGTACGGAACTCGCGGATAGCGAATCCGCGGATGTCGAGGGATTACTGTAAATTGTTTGTGACCAAACGGGTGTTCCTAAAGGTGCAAGCTTAGCGATTGAAGATTATTTTTACTTCCGTAAAGTCGCTCTTCAACTACTAACGTCATATAGCGACAACTGTAAGTAACACTGGGGGTATACGGACACACACAATGCTCCGGGTGGGATTCGAACCCGCAATATTTCAGGCACGAGGCAGCTCTTCAGTATTAGTGACCTCGTCTATCCAGGACGGCGACTGAAGATTATTTTTACAATTACTATTATTAATTTTCATCACAGACATATATGTTCGTTTTATGTATCGTACGATATGTACACAGGTGTCCTTACACGTTCGTAAAAGCTCGTAATAAGTGAAAGAACACCGCAAATAAGGTGAAAAACATTAGTATCAATACGTATATACTATTCCCCACAGTTTCCACGCAATTCCTATCTTGAATGATTCGCAAAACGTGCGATTTCTTCAAGGTGATGCTCGCCGATTATGTTGGAAATACGTTGAAGGATATACTGCATGCAGGATATACTGCATGCATAGCTGCAGCTACATCGCACTGTCTCACCATAAACGAATATCATGATATTGATCTTCGAATGGCCGAATGTCGTTGCGAGTCCGTTATAGGCTGTGCGCTATCTCACATGTGCTGTACCGAGTTCTGTAGCCATTTTAAAACGTCTCAGAACTTTCTCTAGTTTGCTATGCGTGTAGTGCGATTTGTTCCTTTTATACAGTTTCGAGAGCGCTAGATGCGTTGAATTGTATTGTATTCTGGAGCGATTATACAGAGTGCCCGAGGAGAAAACGTCGAAACGAAGCTCTTAAGACAATTCTAAGCATATTTTGTCTAATAAACTACGTGGATATTCCGAATGGTTGAGTCGCAATGAGCACTCAAAAGTTGGTTCAAAAATTGATTTCTAGGCAAAATTATGCATTATAGAAACATAGAAACACTCCAGAAACATATAAATTGTTTATTATTTTCAAAATAAATGAATATATTTGTTCAGAAAGAAAAATTATGCGAGAAATAAAAAAGCACCCAATTTACACAATTCGATTGCTTTTTTATTTTCCGCCTAATTTTTCTGTCTGAGAAAATATACTAATTTCTTTTGTAAATAATAAACAGTTTACATGTTTCTAAAGTGTTTCTATGCTTTCATAATGCAAAGTTTTGCCTAGAAATCATTTTCTCAAACCAACTTTTCAGTTTCCTCCCCGGACACCATGTATAGTGAGAAATAAAGTACGTAGTATATCCCAATGTCGTCCCGTTCCGTTTTCAGTCGTAAAATAACCTAACTTTATTTCGCTTCAGCGCTTTTGCGGCGTCGTGAGGAAATATTTACATTTCGATTTCGTGCAGAAAACTAAATGACCGCTGGATCTCGCTCGTCCAGTTTCGATGCCCAAACAGTACGGTGTAGAAAATAACATCTCTTTCCCATCCATCTCTGTAGTGTAAAAGGGGATTAAGAGCAGTTGTGTCAATTTTGATATACGGAACACACACTTGATGACAAAATAAGTACGACAGGCAATGTCCACGTCGAGTTTGATGGTCGATTAAGGCGTATGCCTGCATTTGAAACTGTTCCGCTTGCAATTTGCTTTATATTGTATAATTTCACAATGCATCAATCGAGAAATAATTGACTACTTTAATCATAATTTTCTCTACATTTGAAACTTAATTGAATTAATTATTTAAATTTGTGTACTAAACTTCTCGAATTCAAAAACAAATACCAGGAGTAAAAGTAACAAATGAATTAATTGTAATACCAATTGGACTCAGGAAATAGTTCATTTTTTCGTTGTCCAAGCCTCGCCTCCACGAATAAGATGAAAATGCTCTTCATTGCGAAGTATTTCCACTTCAGATCTAGACACAACCTTCTTACATTTTCAATTTGCAGGGAGAACGTTGAGTAAGATCACTAGGTGAGGAAAAGGGAAGTTGAAACTGGCATTTATATTAATTTTTTCCATTAAAGTAAAAGAAAGAGCTTTTGGGGGCAAATTTGACAAACAGATAATTTATTTTCATTTATAAATTTACCTTCTTCATAAATGATTACATTTTTATGCAAATTTTCTTTACAGTAACTTTTCAAGGACAGGTATGTTGCTTTGGTATCCAAGAATCAATTTTTTAAATATTTTCAAAACGAATTTTTAAATAACGTTTAATTAAAATAATAACATGACTATATATGCCAGGACTTCGGTCGGGAGCTTAGAATTTGTCCCGGCTGGGGTTGTGTCCTACTGGTGGGAGATATCTGGTTGGGGAAAACCCGGCTAGCCGACGGTAAGTTGGCGCCACATCACAACGTCCAGAGGGGGAAAATTACCACTACCTCCCGAGGAAAAACATACACATTCACACACTAACGGAACTAATAACTTTAGCAGTTGACACGCCCGGAATCGTCAATCAATCAATCAATCAAAACAGCATCTCTGCTCCTAAAATGACGGCAGACACGGAAGGATACGAAGTGTCCCTAAAAGACATTTAAGTCGTTCCCGGATGAGAAGAGATAAAGAAGAAAGCAAAGTCGTTCATAGCAGAACGCCTTGGCAATCTCGGGTGAACTGTTATCTGAATGAAGATACAATAAATAGGAGGACCTAGTAAAGGGGATGTAGCAAACAGCTTGAGATGAAGAATAGTAACATGATCATTGCTATAACACGATAATTGTTGAAAGAGCATTCACAGACATTCGCTAATGCGAAAGGTCGTAAGGATGACAAACTTGTTCGCAGCAATCTAACCTATACATAATATAGTAATTACCAGCAAATGAATCCAATGGTCAGCAGAGATAGTTCACTTAGTCTTACAATTAATGGATACGATATTTTTAATGGGTCTTATTGTCAAGTTCTTAATGTTTGAAATAAAGAAGTTATTTTTTTTTCTGGGCACAATCTAATGTATTTTTTCTTATTTAATTTAAGTGGTATCTGAAACATTGAAAGTTAAATTTTCAGCTAATGTTCATGATATTAAATGCGACTTTACATGAATCACATTACTGGAATTAGGGTTAGAAGTTCTAACCTCAACCATACTTAGTAAAAAGTTGGAATATATTTTCGAATATGTTACCAATTATCTGTTTTATATTTACATCACAGGCTCGCATCGCCTGCACAATTGTTTACGTGCCGATCATACATTCACAGATCTTTAAACACTTCATAAAAGGTCAAGGCTTTCGAACAATAATATAGGCCTCTCCACTGATCGCTACAACCTGCCACTTGACTGGCTGTTAAAACAAATTAAGGCCACGTGACTTGTGCACAGCTGAAGGAAGGCGTATTCTTGATCACTTTTAGACCTTCTTCACCGAAGGTCATGACACATGAACTTATTGTTAGTACACGCAGATGATTAAACGAAACGTTAATTCGACGAGAATTTATATTACAGAGACGCAATACGAACGTAATGGCCGATGGAACAATTTATTCTCATCAAGTGGTTCTTCGAATTGCTCAAAGCCAAATGGAAGTACAGTAAACCCTCAGGGACCGAAATAATTGGAGTTCGTGTTATAAAAATTCGTTTTAAGCGAGTTCGTACTAACGAGGGTTTACTGTAGGAAACTGCGTATTAAGTTAGTAGATTAGTGATCGCCAACGTTCATGACAGCTGTAGATCTACTATGTAATTGACGCAGTGCAGATCGGAGCTTAGCGAGCAAGCTTCCTTCCAAGCAAGGAGGAAGAAAATAATTAAATAATTTTTGTTTTTAGACTATTTACAAAATCATTTTTCTCATTCCAGGTGTTCCAATATTTTGAACTGTGGCCTGAAATTGGTAAAAGTAAGTTTGTTCCCCCAAATATTCCACACACAGCAGCTTTAAAACATTCGGGAGCATGATTTACATTCTTGTTCCTCTATACCCTTAGAAAATGCACACTAAAACAGGACGTCTTGTCCGAGGTGGGAAATTCAAAAGCATCGGTCCAGAAAAAAGGGAAATATAAAATGTGTGTCTGTGTGTGTGTGTGTGTGTGAGTGAGTGAGCGAGTGAGTGAAAGAGAGAGGGAGAGAGAGAGTATACTTCCGAGAGCATCAATTATTGGTCAATAGTCCCGGGTGTTGTAGTGCATGTTATAGCCGAATGATGGCGGCGTTCCTCCCATGCTAGAACATAATCTACGGCGCCAACCTTCATGTCACCATACGTGGGTTTCTCTCCCAGTCCATATCTCCCCCAGATGGCGCCTCTGGGATCAACACTCTAAGGTCTTGACTGGTCTCCCGAGACCAGTGGTAGAGCAGTGCAACTAAGTGTGTGTCTGTGTGTGTGTGTGTGTGGTCAAGGGAATGAAAGGGGAGAAGGATGACGACGGAGAAATAGCGCACGATCCATGTGCCGCTCGTTAGGGTACTGCTCCGGCATTCGCCTGGTATTGATCAAATAAATCACGGAAACCTACCGATCAGAACAGTCGGCAGCTAGAATTCTGCCCCAGACAGCCGCTGAATTTGACCTAGCTATTCATTACTCGTTCACATTACATTTGCAGACGGAGCGCTGCGTCACCGCCAACTGAATGAGAATCGCACGTCTAGAGTACATACTAATCGATCAGATATGATACAGAGGGCGGTGAGCAGGATACAGGACCACTCATTGCAGAGTGCGGCAGAGTAGAAGCGGACAAGAGCATAATTGTATATGTGTTCAATACAGTTGGTAACAGTCTTGTTTGTACAGTCCATAATTTGCTCGAAAATAGTTTTAAGTGGAAAATTGAGACTAATGAAAAATATATTACAAGATAATTGAATAATTCTAGTTGAATAAAATGTAACTTAAACGAAATGGCCTTGAATTTGAAATTCACCAGCACGTGTAGTTGCTCGGGATCCTTACTAGAGGCTAGTTCCCGAGCGACTAAATGTGCTGGTGAATTTCAAATTCAAGACCATTTCGTCTAGGTGTACAAAGCTACGTTATATTTAACGGGAATTATTCAATTATCTTGTAAATATAATTTGCATTAGTCTCAATTATTCACTTAAAACTAATGATTTTTGAGCAAATTATGGATTATACAAACAAGACTGTCACTAAATGAATGTGTAAAGGAGATCTACAAATTTATTCCGATCCTTTTGTGAATAGCGTGCATTGTCGATGACATAGTGTTTTGTACTGCAGCTCTGTTCTGAGGTCTTTCTAATGGTATTAATAACCCCCTTTTCGCATTGTAATATTAATAACCCCCTCGCAGCAAATTTAATTTAATTAAAAACGGCTTCGAGGAAATATTTAATTTCAGTTAATAATAAATTGATAAATAATTAATTGTAATTTACAGCTAGAGTGCACTCTCGCATACCGCAATGGAATTGATTTTCCCGCAGACATCTCAGAAACGACAAAAACAATACAAGCACTTTTTCCCGGACTGTCTCAGCTGGCGTCAACATTGTCCAAATGCTGTTAGACATCGGCACTATTCGTGCGTTCTCGGATTCGTGTGCTCGACCCTCACTTCAAAAAACAGTAGTTCCTAATTCTGCCTTCTGCAAGAGTATAATGAACGAGTAATAGATAGCGTTGAAAATACACCACCGTCGTAACCCTTACGCCTCCCGCTCAGAGACGCTGCAGCGTCGAGGGTTACCACCGACCCGTCTCAGCCGGCGGAAGAAAACGATAACGAAGAAAACGAAAAATAATAGGTAGAAGTAAACGAAGAACAACGCCGCGAAGATTACCAGCCGTGTAGCTGCTGCAGTCCTCGCGGGGTTGGCCGGTCCCGTTATGCGAGACCGCGCAGAGAGGAGCGGAGAGGCTCTTTGGCGGAGGAGAAATAAAAAAAGAAGGCGCAGAAGCGGCGCATGAAGCAATTACGCGGCGGGGGCGGGGGTGGGGGCGGGGGCGGGCGCACTCCGCGCGGTGCAGTCGAGAGGGCCTGGCCCCAGCAGGCGCCTCCTTCGCCCCGCCCGCCGCAGCCGCCGCTTCTTGCGTCGCGTCGTTCGGAAGTTGCGAAGGAGGGGACGTGGGAGGGGAGAGACGCGGAGGGAAAGGGAACGGACGGGGAGGGCATGGACGAGGAGAGGGACGGGCAGGGCATGCCCGAGGAGAGGGACGGGGAGGGCATAGACCAGGAGGGGGACGGGGAGAGGGAGGGGAGTGACGGGGGGAAGGGAGTGACAGGGAGGGACGAGGGTGGGACTGGAAAGGTGATGGGAGGGGCGAGGAGGGATATGGGAGGGATGGGGAGGGGGAGAGAAAGGGGAGGGGAGAGACTGGGAGTGGGAGGGGTTGGGGGGAAGGGCAGGTTGGGGACGGGGAGGGGGCTGGGAGGGACGGGGAGCACGACTGGAAGGACGATGGGAGGGCGGGGGACAACGGGGAGGGGACAAGGAGACAGGAAGGACGGGGTGGGGATGGAGGGAGAGGGATGGGGGAGGGGTGGGGAGAGGTGGGTTGGAACGAGAAGCCATGGGACGGGAGGCACTGGGGGAGTGAGGCAGTGGAAGCGGGAGGGACGGGAAGGGGGAATGGGAGAGACGGGGAAAGCGATTGAGGCAGGGGGATGGGGTGGGATGGTGAGGGGGAGTCGGGGGGGGGGCGAGCGCGGTGCAGCAGCGACCATGAATCAACCGAGAGACAAGCTCGGCGCTGTTTACGCTCTGCGCTGGCTGGTGCAGTCCCTGCAGCCGCGACTGGACATCAGCGCCGAGCGACAACCCCTCCCCTCCCCACGCACGGCTTGCACTTGGCACGTGCAACGGTCATCTTTATATTTAAAACACTCCGGGTAAGAGATTCAAGAGACGTTTCAGCGTTCTTCTCCACCAAATTTCGTCATTCTTCCTTTAAATTAAGGTAGAGGGCCCATGGTGTGTGGTCCCTCTGTCTCTTAACTGGCTTTATAAATGTAGTGTAGTTATAGATATACGAGTTAGTACTAAATTTTAATATTTTAAAATTAATAGAAATAACACTATCGTTATCTGTCGTTCATCAAATCTTTCGTTGTGGGAGTTGCAATCGATCTTTCGAAAACAGTCGATTGATTGCTAGTGATTTCGGGCGCGTCAACTACTGAGGTCATTATTACCATAAGTGGAGTGCATTATTTTTCATCAGGCGGTCGCGGTGGTCTTCCCTCGCTGGATGGCGAGATCCGGCGCCAATCTAAAGTCGGTTAGCGGGGGTTTTCCCAAGTAGGTGTCTCCCATTAGTGGGGCACTGGCCCAGCAGGTTTTAGTCTTAGTTTTAGAAGTTATTATAATATTTTTATGGCTTAGTTAGTATAAATTATTTATATTAATTAAATAAGCATACATTTAAATCATAAATACTAAGAAAGCAAAGCAAAAATAATCAAAACAAAAACGCAATAAATTTAATAAATACATTGTGCATAATTTTGTACATTATTTGTACAAAATATTAACAAAGATTGGAAATATAAACAAAGATTCTACATTATGTTATTAATATAAAATTTAATAAAATAATGTACAATCTATGCAGCAATAGATATTTTTACATTTAATGTATGGGGGGTGACACCATTAGCTTCGCCCCAGGTGACACGAACTGAAGCTACGTCACTGGCGAGGAGGACTCCCTGACGCGTGTTGGCACTGCAAGTGTGTTGCGCGTGCTGAGCCCAAGTGGGGATAAATCGAACTAGGGTTCGAACGACTCGAAGCTCCTTTCCCGTCTGCTCACTGCATACACCTTTAGGCTAACGACGTGACTGCCGCCATGAAACTAAGAGTCCGGGTGGTCGTCTACAACTTTCCACCAGAGATTCTGTCCACCTATACAGCCACGATCACGATTATAGAAGTAGAAAGAGAAGTGAAGTGAAGTGAAGTAGTCGTAGCGTCTTTGTCGTGCACAACATGAGTAAATCAAATATATTAATTTTGTAACACAGTATAGTTTCCGTTCATATTCTCAAATAGCTTCTGTACAGAAATTTCAGGATCTCAAACTAGAAGTATAAAAGCCAAAAGTTGTGCATACTTGGCCTGTATGAATTCTGTACGAATTTGCCACAAGATTCTGCTGGGGTCTACCGCGAAACAATTGAATTGCGCCGTTTGAGTATTTTGATTGGTAGTATTTCTGTGTGTGTGTTCTTGCTATGATCTTTATAAAGTATTAATTAACTATGAGGATTGTAGAGGAGAAAAATAGGAAGGCGGGAATGGCGAAAGAGGTAGTTTATCATAATATCATTTGATACAATTGCACTTTGACACACATAACCATAAAATCGAAATGGACGATTACCGTCGCGTGGGTTAGCAAATCCGTTAGTGGACGATTTTCCCGCTAGAGACGTTTGAGTCAATCTAAGGTTTCAGCATGAAAAATTATGACCACGCTCAAAAGTTTGTTGGCAAAAATCATGCAGTCTATATGTTTTCTGTACGTCCAATCTGCACGAAAACTGTACTGTGAATATTTACCGCTCTTAAAGATCTAGATAAAAACGAAACTAACATATTGTTGTAGATATGCAGTATTTTCTGTCCTAACTTTCCTATACCACTTACTGCTGTGCGATCGCACGGTTTCAGGTAGTGTAAATATAATATGTAAATGTTAGTATTCCGCCACAAGGTTGCATAAACCTACTAGCGGAAATAATAAATATCTATCACCCCTGCGGAGGAGTGGAAGGGCAGGGATGTGCGGAACGGGTAATGGCGCGGCGGGCAGGGCGGGGCGGGGCGGGCTGGGCGTGGCGGGGCGTGGCGGGGCGTGGCGGGGCAGGGCGGGGCGTGGCGCGGCAAAGCGGGGCGGGGCGGGGCAGGGTGCGGTGGGGCGGGGGGCGGGGCGGAGCGGGGTATGGCGGGGTGGGGCGGGGCGATGCGGGGCGGGGCGGAAACGAAGCGGGGCGGGGTGGAGCGGAGCGGGGCGGGGCGGAGCGGGGCGGGGCGGGGTTCTGTAAGGGGAGCTTAACCGGGAAAGAAGATGATGGGGGCGCCGCAAGGCTCGAGATGGGCGAGATGGTGTAGGCCAGGGGTGTCCAACTGGCGGCCCCCTGGTGTCATTTATTGTGGCCCGGGGAAAGGTTGTGAGTCAAACGTGAAAGCCCCTTTCATCCGGGAAAGAACATTGTGAGCCTGGTGCGCATGCTCTGGCGAGAACAACATCCCCTTAATTGATTGATTGATTCGTTTGTGTTTCCGGGCGCGTCAACTACTTAGGTCATTAGTCCCATACGTGTAGTGCGTGTTTTTCTCGGGAGATGGCGATGATCTTTTCCCCGCTGGATGGCGAGATCTGGCGCCGACCTACCATCGACTAGCGGGGTTTTCCTCTCAAACTAGGTGTCTCCCACCAGCGGGGTAACGCCCCAGCCGGGACAAGCTGTAAGCTCCCGACATGTGTGGTAGTGTAGTACGTGTTAGTGTAAATGTGTGTGTGTGTGTGTGTAAGGGGTGAGGAGAGGACAAGGAAGAGGAAGGAAAGATCGTGGCCCGTTTGTTAGGGTACTGCTCCGGCATTCGCCTGGTGTTGATCGGAGAAACCAAGGAAAATACCGATGAGAGCAGCCGGCCGCTAGAATTCTCCTCCAGACAGCGACTGAAATCGACCTAGCTGACAAGCTAATGTCGAAAATCCTGCCGCCGTCGGGACTCGAACCTAGGAGCTCCCGATCAGAGGGACTGCAGTGACATCAGATCTATCTCTCCCGGTAACATCCCCTTAATGTAAAAATAGGTTACATTTAGATTTAAGGAGTTTTTTAGTAAATTCAAGAATTCAAAATCATCCTAATGTGCTTCCCTGCGTTGTGCATGGTACGGCTTGATAGTACGCATGGTTCCATCACCCCGCCACCCGTTTCTGAGCCGTGGGGTAAACTGCCGTGATCAACAAGGCGGTGTCACGTGTGGATCGCGCGAGTAATGAAAATGTGGCCCGCAACCATATTTTAGTTGCAGCCCTTCAGGCCTTGCAAGTTGGACACCCCTGGCGTAGGCGAGGGAAAGCGGGCGGATCAGGCACGACGTGGGAGAGAGCGGCTTTGAGGAAGGGAGGTGACTGACAAAGAGGACCTAGGGAGTGGATGGGACTGAGGGAGGAATGGTGGCTAAAAAGGGAGAGGAAGTGGAGCTGAGGAAGCAAAGGGACTGAAGAAGGAATGTGGTTGAGAAAGGAAGAGGTTCAGAAGGTGAGGGGCGGCAGGGCAAGGACTTAGGAAGGGAGGAAGTTGAGAAAGGGAGGGGGGCTGACGAAGAGAAAGAGAGGGCTGAGGAAGGGATGAGACTGAAAAGGGGGAGATAGGGAGGAGATCGAGGATAGGCTGCGGCCTAGGAATGGACGGGGTGATGAAGGGAGAGAGTTGAGGAAGGAAGAGGAGGTGAGGAAGAGAAAGAGAGGGCTGAGGAAGGGATGAGACTGGAAAGGGGGAGGACTGGGGCAGGGAGGAGACTGAGGATAGACCGCGGCCTAGGAAGCGACAGGATGATGAAGGACGGAGTCAGGAAAGGAGGGGGCTGTGGAAGGAAGGGGAGCTGACGAAGAGAAAGAGAGGGCTGAGGAAGAAAGGGTACCGAGGAAGGAAAGGGACTGAATAGGGAGCGGATAAAAGAAAGGAGGGGGACCGGCGTGTGTGGTGTGGTAGGGCAAGCGCGCGATCTTGCAAGGCTGCAAGTGAACAATCTCGTAACCTCTCCTTCTCTTTCCTCGCCACACCACGCAGCACGGGGGGATCCAAACGATCATTGGGAGGGGGGCGTTGGCTGCATCGTAGATTTTTGTTAAGTATAGTGCGGTTTTTATAACTTTGCCCCGGACGGTCCATCTTCACGATGGAATATGTCACGGTATTTCGCGTCTTTCTCAGTCGCGCCCGTAAGATATTACATGATCGCGACCGTATCAAGCAGTGCTAGCGATCCTGTGACATCTAGCGGCAGGACCGAGAAAGACCCGAAATTACTTGTGATATTCCATCGTGCTCACAGGGGATTGAGGGGCAAAGTTTCAAAAATCGCACTATAATAAACATATTTTTTATATTATATATTATTTATATTCTGTAGATACACTACACAATAGTATTGTTTAAATAATTACATTATTCGAACATAAATAAATATTGAAATCAATTTTGACAAATAAAGGAGGGTAAAGGAAAACTCTAGGCCTTTTTTTTTGGTGGGGGGTATGCCCCCTGTTGCCTCCCTTGGATCCGCCAGTGCCACGCAGCGACCTTCCCAGGTAAACGTTAACTCAACTGCCACGAAGAAACTCCCAGAAGTCATCGAGCCCGTGAAAACAGCCAGAAATGGTATTTTTTGGCGAGAATGACAGTTGAAGGTAATTGCATACACAATTGCTGTACTCCTTTCATTGGACATTTTTGAAAATACCAAAATAAATTTTATGTGTTTTCACATGTACTGAAAAATTGTGAGATGGCAGTTTTTTCCGACATTTGTGAGACAATATTCAATTTTCTCCACGAAATCTGACTTCAAATTTTAACATTTCGTTGAATACTAAACACACAATTGCTTACTTACTTAGACACTTACACACACACACACACATACATTCCATTTACAAAAAGGCTTGAAATGTGGTATCACATTAATTTATTCCAATAACTAATTATATTACCCGTGGAATGCATTTTTAAAGTATCTGCAAATTCTAACTTTCTCTGCCTAATCTATCGAATTTTAAGTTTCTCCGCCTTCAATACTTTATAAACAAAAAGTACAAAATTCTAATTTTCGATGTGTTTACTTCTTCGCATATTCTAAAAGCTAGTACAGTTCTTATTTTCAACTCTCTGAATGTTTCAAAACTGCAAATGTCACAAACAATGCGAGAAAGTGCTGTTGTAGCACCACTACTTTTATGTGTTTTCGGGAATGAAAGTCGCTTACAACTCCACCCTGAAAACGCTGTCTTGATAACATTAGAAAAGTACTACATTTTTGTTTCCAAGTGCAGAAACAGGATGTATGTCTTCTGAAAATGTCTTCCCGCGAGAAACAGTTGGAATGTCGCACATTGTACGGTGCGAGTCACTTGTTGATCTTGCACCCAAGGCACACGCACGGAGCACGGGCGGCACCTGGGCTGGTGCAAGCGGCGGGCGACAAAGGAGCCGAAGAGAGCCGGCATGGTGCAAGTACAGTCGACTCCGGTTACAGTAAACATCTGGGGACTAATGGTTTCGGTTCACTATATCAGAGGTTCACTATACAGTCGACTCCGGCTATAGTGAACTCCTGGGGACTAACGGTCTTGGCTCACTATATCAGAGGTTCACTATACAGTCGACTCCGGCTATAGTGAACTGGGGACTAACGGTTTTGGTTCACTATACAGTCGACTCCGGCTGTAGTGAACTGGGGACTAACGGTTTTGGTTCACTATATTAGAGCTTCACTATACATATATTTTATATGCAAGTAAATCTACTAACATGGGACAGCCGGCTTCACTTCTCCTCCGAAGGAAGGCGTACGAAGGACTTTTTCGCCCCTAAAAATCCACGGCTTCCATTGCGTTTGGACACGCGAACTTGGGTATAGCAGTCCGTAACGATAAACGCTACACCATCGCTGCATTTATGACCTTATGTTATGACCTTTGATCGACATTTTTTCAAGCTACCTAACGTTGGAATTTGTGACACTGAGACGATATATTCTTTTCGAGGAGGAATTAATTTCCAGGTTGTTGCATTTCCAAAAACCGAGGTTCAGGTTCACTATAACCGAATATTCTTAAGCTTATTTGTAATGTAAGTGAAACGGGACCAGTGACTTAAGTGCACTACCAGAGTTCACTGTATCCGATTTCATTATAACCGGTGTTGACTGTACGACACAGCATTACACGGCTAATATGGAGAGCTAGCAGCTTATACACAACCCCATGTCGCTCAATGAAATAAAACTAGTGGTGCTATCGAATGGCACAGACTTTTTCGTATTAGTTTTCGAAAGATCCACATACTCGTGCCAGCTGCCAACTATCGCCCCCCAAAACGTTTTTTTATATTTTCTTAATTTTTCGTTTTCTTAATGGTAGAAAGGAAATATTAATTTTAGAATATTAAAAAACAGGTGAATCTCGTAAATGGCAATTTTCTCTGAACAATTTGGAGCCGTGTTTAACAAAATGGCGTTTTAATCAACATTTTCTTCCGGGCTAGGGGGCCGTGGTCTATAGGAAAATATACTTCCAAACGTTTCGTCCGTAACTGCGACGGACATCCTCAGTGGCGATGTCTCGGACGAAGAATCCACTTCGATGGTTCCCCGATGACTGATGGAGCCGCCCGGTCCGCGGGGATATTCGTACCAGCGGGACAGTGGTGGGGGCCGGCTGTTGATAGGCTCGGATCGGGCGATGTGGCGGAGACGCTCGCTGCGTGTTCGTGACTTATGTTTTTGCGTGCCTACGCGACTACTGTCACGTGTTTGTTTGTAAATAGGTTTTGGTTTTGTCTGGCGGATAACGGGGATCCAAACCGGATTAATTTTTACTCCCTCCTCCTTTCTATTGAAATTCCGAGGATGTTTGTGAATTTCAATAGCTTCACGGTGTAACCTTGCATGGTAGTGAGATGTGGTGGCTAAAACATCCACGTCCCCGAATCTTATGTCATGTTCACGGCCAGAGAAAGCGTGTTCTGCTACTGCCGACTTTTCAATGTAGCCAAAACGGCAGTTCCGCTTGTGTTCTGAAAGCCTGGTGTTGATGCTCAGTTGTGCAGTGCCAATGTATACAGCGCCACAGGAACATGGGATTCTATAGACCCCTGCTGTTGTTAATGGATCTCTTCTGTCCTTGGCAGATCGAAATAAGTTTCGAAGCTGTGAAGTGGGTTTGAAAATGGTTTTTACGTTATGTTTTTCTAGTACTTTCCCTATACAGTCTGTGATGTTCTTCACATAAGGCAGGGTTACTTTCAATGTTTGTTTGGCATTTATTTTAGTGCGTGATGCATCAGCACCTTGCAAATGTTTGGTTTAGACTTTTCTTTACCACGAAATATCTGTCTTAAGTTATTGCAAAATCGATCGAACCGACATCGGCGGTGATAAGCGTCGCAGGAACCTTAGATAACATACAACGACTGACATTACAATTTCTGAGCGAAGAAATAGAAAAGCCTACACAGGATTTCAGTGGAGAAAATTTCTTACATCTCGTAAATGTTATTTGAAGCACATACTATTAAAAGGGTATTAAAATCAATGAAATCAACGAAAAGTGCTTTAAAAATAAAGAATGAAGGTAAAACATGACTTACTAGTAGAAATGCAAAAACATGTCATATAAAAATGGGTAATTTCGTTTTGTCTTAACATAAAATTAATGTATGTACTAAAAGGCATTGTTCTAAAGGGAAAAGAAAAAAATGACTTTTCATTAAAATCCACCTCGAAGAAATTAGTATGTAATTATTGGAGAGACAATTATTATGCTCTAAAAATCTTACAATATGCTTTTAAAAATATGCATTTATGATCTAAAAATTCTGAAATATGTACTATAATACGCAATAAAAATTAACATTATTTTATTTCCTGTATAAATCTTTCGTGGTAAAATTCAGAATTCAAGCATACTTGGAATAAAAAGATATATTTTTGTGGAAACATAATACAATATACCGCATTTCGCGAGGGAAATAATTGAAGTAAATATTCACTATAGTGAAGTACATTGTTTTGTTGCATTTCTTCTCTCTGGTTTAAAAAAATGTTACAAAAATAATCCTACATGAGCACATATATTTTATTAAAAAAGAAAAACAACGCAAACGGTGATAAGCTCTTTCTAATCAATGAACGCTCATTAACAAAATATATTGTATGATAAAATGAAATTATTTAGAGATAAGTCTCTATTTTGCAATGCAAAATATGCTCCTAGAATTAAACCGAATATGCCCCAACTGGAAAAATTGATCAAATGTGCACAAATATGCACTAACAAATCAATCTACAAAACATCCAATTCTAATCAAATGTCAAGAAATGTTCACTTAGTCATGTCCTGAAGAAACGTAACAAAAGTACGCAAAATCATAGAAATCTGGTCCCTAGTAATTATTCTCTTTAATGCCTCTTATAAATGTTACTTAAGCAAATTCCAATAAAAAAACCCATCAGTAATCACACAATAATTGAGTTTGGAGAGACCACCCGTTACTGGACGACAACCACTATCCGACACCTCGCACAAATGCCAACGACTCAGCACATGCCCAAATTTTTGTATAATATTTCTCCAGGCGCAGTATTCGTGGCCAGTTGCCACAGGGTGACTTGCTCGCGTACTCGCCTCTCCGCGAATTCCGTCACGTGTCCGCGCTGCGCGGTTGCCCCATTGCAAGCACTGGACGTGACGTCAGCCAGCGGACGGCACCTCCCCTGAGACGCCGCGCCGGGTCATCTGCCGGCGCAAGCAGCGCCGAGGCGGCCTGCGCGGCTTCCACAGAGGAGGTGCAAGTTACGCACGAGGCGAAATCACCACTTGCACCGAACTGCACTGCTGATAGACGGACGGACGAGTGGATGGGCGGGCGGAAGGATGGATGGGCGGACGGGTAGACGGGCGAGCGGACGGACGGGCAGATGGATAGACAAACGGGTGGGCTGGCTGACTGCTGGGCGGGCGGATGGATAGACGAAAGGACGGACGGACGGATGGGCGGGCGGGCGGGCGGGCGGGCGGGCGGGCGGGCGGGCGGGCGGGCGGGCGGGCGGGCGGGCGGGCGGGCGGGCGGGCGGGCGGACGGACGGACGGACGGGCGGGCGGACGGGCGGACGGGCGGACGGGCGGACGGGCGGACGGGCGGGCGGACGGGCGGGGCGGGCGGGCGGACGGGCGGGCGAACGGGCGGGCGGACGGGCGGGCGGGCGGACGGGCGGGCGGACGGGCGGGCGGACGGGCGGGCGGACGGGCGGGTGGTTTGCTGTCAATCAATTTTTCGGCATGAAGGACCCATAAAACGTGGATTCTGACTACATCATTTGTTAGAGAAAGTAATTTCCTGCATTTAGGAAACCTGCATTAGGAACAAAATTTATCCATTTTTTCATTATCAGGGTACCTCACTTCGAGTTTTTTCTGTCACAAAATTGCCGATTTCTGCCGCAGCATTACAATCCTTTCTCTTTTCGAGAAAGTAAATATTAAAATATCTTACGACGTGCAAAACTGAAAATAAGTGGATTACACAGAAAATAAAATGTAAGAAAATATCAAAATATCTAACTCCATGGACTGAAGCTACCAAAACGTTGCTGAACAGAATAGCAAAAAAATGGTTTTTCCAGAAAGAAGAATGCACACTACAAAAAAAATGAAATACTCTCGTGTTGCTTTACAATAACAGTCTTCACGTACACTGCAGCAACATATTGTAGTGTAAATGGATACAAAGTACAAACAGTTTACTTACTAAGAATAAGCGGAAAAACACAATCAAATATTTGCATTTTCCAGTCAACATCGAAGCTGGTTCATTGTCTTTGGATTTTTCAGAGTTTCTGTGTATCCAACGAAACCAACGGCTTTTTAGTGCATTTACGAATTTTTGCGCGCATAAGAAATTAGTAATATGTATTAGTTAATAATCAATATTGATGACTTGGTAAGTAAAAGCTATAACATCGATATGTATAATTTTTGAAATAAGAAACGAATGATATTATTTTTTAGAACATATAACATTTGGCGAATCTTTACGCACACTCACACGTTCTATGGGTGACAATGTAACTTTTTGTACTCGCGAGATATCACGAAATCCCCAAACTCATAAAATGTCGCTCTACTTTTCGTGGTAATCCGCCACACAGCTGTGCAGCTGTCTTGCAATATTGCGGGGAAAACGGTTGTAATCTTTCCGCGATTAAATAATCTTCCAAAAAAAGAGTTTTGACTGCCAATCCAAACAGAAAATAATATGTCCTTCTGTGTAATGCCACTGATAGCAGTATGTCAAACTGACAGACGACACTGAACGGTGCCCGCTCTCCCCAATGGGAGCGATACCCAAAAACTGTTGGTAAACACGACGAACATACTATCGCCCGCCGAACTTCTTCTGCAGATTTCCCTAATGGAACAAGTTCTCGCTTTCCGGGGGCTGTAAAAAAATGAGGTCGAGAACTGGAGGTGATAAACAGTTTGCAAAACGAGCGGTCTAACCCGCCATTACACATACACCCAAACCTGCTTTCGCGAAAAAGGCCTTTTCACAGGGCACCCAACCCGTTAACCGCGAGTTTTTTTCGCCGTCGTGGCGATTCCGAGGAAACAAAACGAAGCTCTACGAGGAGACAAACCTCAGGAATCCGTTGAGCGTTCGTTTACAAAGCGGCGATCGCCTGTAGCTCTCGGCCGGGTGTCGGACAGGAGGCGGAAGGCTGGCAGGGCGTTTACCGGTCGCCGCGCCGGTCCGTCTGCGGCGAAGCGGGACGTGACCGAAGAACTCCACTCCGACGTGCAATTGAGAGCATTTGGGGGAGGACAGAGGAAGTAAAAAAATGACGAAGCGTAAAACGGTTCGAGGTACGAGTATAGTTTCTTTGGCTCTACTATACTGAACAACTTTTCGTCTCCCATCCGGCTACACACCGGGAGAGATGGCTCAGTGCATCAACCGGATGTCACTACAGTCCCTCTGACCGGGCGGTTTCTAGGTTCGAGTCCTGATGGCGGCAGGATTGTCAGCTAGGTCGAATTCAGTCGCTGTCTGGAGGAGAATTCTAGTGGCCGGCTGCTCTGATAGGTAGTTTTTCCGTGGTTTCTCCGAACAACACCAGGCGAATGCCAGAGCAGTACTTTAACAAACGGGCCACGAACCACGCGCAATCTTTTCCTTTTCCCTTCCTTGTCCTATCCTTACACACACGCTCACACTAACATGCACTACACTACCACATACTTCCGGGAGAGCGGTCGGGAGCTTAGAGGTTGTCCCGGCTGGGCCGGTTCTCCCAGTGGGAGATACCTGGTTGAGGGAAAAACCCCGCTAGTCCACGGGAGGTCAGCGCCAGATCTCGCCATCCGGCGGGGAAAAGGTCACCGCCACCTCCCGAGAAGAAACACGCACTACACTTACGGGACTAATGGCCTTATTAGTTGACGCGCCTGGAAACACGAATCAATCAATCCAGCTACACTACATATATATAGTTAGTAAGTTCCAAAGATTACTTTATTAAAATCTTGACGAATTAAAATCGTTTCAATAAGTTCATTAATAAATTATATATATATATATATATATATGTATATATATACATATATATAATCATTATTTACCTGGGCATGCCATTGAAGTGAACCCTAATTATATTAATTACATAATTAAATGCTTTTACTTTATTAAAGAATTACTGTTACCTTCTTTGCAAAGAAGTATTGTTTTACTGTCTTGTACGATGTCCTCCTTCGTGGTACATCAAATTTACGAAGATGATATTCTCTTCATAGCCCGCGTTGTTAAAATCCAAGATCTACTGCGAAGATTCCGCAACAATCTTCCATCTTGTTGTCGGCGACTCGTTCACGTTATTATATCAAGTTCAATGTTACGTACTAGTTCACTATATTTACATAACTATCATCAAAGTCTCATGAGGACATTTGTGCTACAGGCCGAATTCATTTACTATAGTCGCTCCACCTATATGACACATCTGCTCGCGGTCGGCGACTAAAATACTTGCTTTACGATGCGGTCGTGTCGGTGACCAAATGCTTTCTGCTCGTATCTTGACCGTCGTGCCAATTGTCATCTTTTCTTGGATTGTTTTTCAATATGGCTACCCATTGTTCTCTTTGTAAATAATAGTACTATTTTATTTTTGTTTTTCGGGTTCTAATACTTCGAATGAGCCACTGTACTATATTTTTTAAATTAATAGTCTCATCAAGGTATCAGGGTATGTCTCAGTATATTGGACGTCTTACCGCTTTTGTTGAGAGATTTATTAGTGATTCCGCCCGAGTCAACTCCAAAGGTCATTCGTCCCCGTAAGTGTAGTCCACGTTTTAATCTCAGTCGATGGCGGTGATTTTCCCTGCTGACAGGATCCGGCTACCCGTCGGCTAGCGAGGTTTTCCCACAACTACGTATCTCCACCAGCGGGGTACCGTCCCAGCCGAGACAAGCTCGAGCTCCCGACCGGTCTCCCGGCATATGTGGTGGCGTAGTACATGTAAATGTATGTAACTAAGGGGTGAGGATAGAACAAAGATAGATTGCGGCGGTCAGTGGCCCGTTTGTTAGTCTACTGCTCCGGCATTCGCCTCGTGTTGATCGGAGAAAACAAGGGAAACTACCGAACAGAGCAGCCGGCCGCTAGAACTTTCCTCCAGGACAGCGACTGAAATGTACCTAAGTGTCTAGCTAGTGTCGAAAATCTTGCCAATGTGAAGCAACCTTCATAAGCAGAAACAAAATAAGGGACCATGTGAGCATTTGCAATTGACCTCATTTGTTTCATGTATTTTAATACACCATATAAAAATTGAACAAAAATACCTGTTGAAACTAGACAATAGATAGATAGATATTTATTTCTGCAGGTAAGTTTATACAACTTGGTGGCAGAACACTACAATTTACAAATATCAGAGGAGGAATAGTAATACAATATAAATAAAATAAAATAATAAGAATATCAATAATAACAATAAGGGCAATAATAATAACAAGAATAATAGCATTAACTCAATATTTTATAGCTATCCTATACAGACATTTTAAAGTAATAAATTCACGATTTTTTAACTACATTGTACTCAACTCCACTTCACTTCTCTTCACTTTACTGTGCCTCACTTTAGTTCACTTCTCTACACAACACGTCACTACACTTCATTACAAATAGTACATTAAATATTATTACATTGTATATTCAATAACACAATGCATTTAATAGTAATAACAATAAAAACAATAATAATAAAATAACTTTTAATAAGCTCAAATTACTAATTAACAATATTTATAAATCCGTGGTCACGAGGTAAAAGATCTTAAGTCAATTTTTGGCGATATTGGGTTAAGTATTGAAACTACAAGTGAAGCATCTACATTTTATGTTAGTAAAACGACCGAATTCAAATGTTGCCTCCGTAACGAGAAAAAAGCGTGGGGAAATAGCGTTGAGCATAGCATAAGCGTTGTCTCAATAATCTAATCCTTGTTTTCTTCACACTAAGATTTTTGACTTAAGAACGTTTACCCTGTGACCACAGAAATAGTATTAGTTAATTTACTTTAAAATCTTTGAACACCCAGACGAAAGGACTAATTGTGAATAAGGCAGAAAGTAAAAAAAAACAACAAAAACAAAAAAACGAAACAAAAAAAAAAGAAGCAACGCCCTGTCCCTGACGACGCGGAGCGGCGCTGCTGCTGCTGCTGCTGCTGCCGGCCTGAAGCGCGTGCCCGGGGGCGGCGCAGGGCGGCGCGGGGGCGGCACGGCGGGCGATGACGTCAGCGCTGCGATCCGAGAGCGCACTGACCTTGCAATGCCGTCGCCCCCGCCCCGCCCCCGCCCCGCCGCACGCTGGGCCACGTCCCGAAAAGCTGGCCAAAATTTTACAAATAAAACAGGCTTCACTTAGGGCAACAACTGCCTGGGGGAGGATGCCTGGAGAGGAAAACCCTGCAAGCAACGTGAAAGGTCGACGACGGATTTCATGTTCTATCGGAGCAGGGACACTGCCATCTTCCGAGCCATAACGCGAACTACACTGATAGGATTAATGGAAGCAGCCGTTGACGCGCCCGAAAACAGAAAATAAACAAAAAATTAAGTTATTATTTAAGGGATTTTGACCATTCAATTGACTTCAATAAAGTTCGAAGTGTTATATTGCACAGTTAGAAAAGTGGTTTGCACGTTCTTGATTGTTTGCGTCAGTGCCCAACACGTCGCTCGTAGGAATAAACACGTAGGCAAACAATGGGGAGCAAATAGCGATTCAGTCACAAAAAAGTAAACTGACAAATTGTTTTCGGTTTTGAAGATTGATTCATGTCATCATATGTAGAATATTTAATACTTATAATTCGTTTCTTTGTCTTTAGATACAGAAAAAGTAAAAATTCCGCAACTTCCATAAAGAAATTACCGGACCCTCCTAATATTACGTAGCAAATTGTTTTAATAAAAGTGGCCAAAAAGTGCCATTCTGCAAATGGGACAAGTTTTTGTACCAACAAGTGGAGATACTTCCCGATTAAGAAAAATAATTATGAAATGAAATTATTATTTCGTAAAAAATTTTTTTAAAAATACAGCCGTAAATTCAGTGAAAGGTGAAACTCGTCAGGGTGTGAGAGTTTTGTAGTGTGTAGGAATAAATCCTTTAGCAAAGTTCTCTGGCAGAAACATTACTTTGCTGCCTCACAACGTTGCAGATTAGTCGGGCGGTATACAGGTTTTTTTTGGAAAGGATACTGTTTTAACATTCGTATTACATTCATTACATCTGAAGAACAATATTTAGATCCGCTTGGGCAAGGCCTTCGAGAGAAAAGCTGGATCCTAGTACAAAGAAGGCAGTACGCGGGCCTATATAAAACTATTGGTGCACATACTTCCCCGTATTAGTTTTCCATTTTCTTTGGTGCCGGCTAGTTATTCGGACTTGACACATACTCTTGCCAGCTGCCATCTATCGCCACCCAAAGTACATTTTTTGAACATTTTCTTAATTTTTTCGGTTTCTAATAGTAGAACGAACATATTATTTTAAGAATATTAAACAATAGTAAAACCTCGTTGTTAATAGCAATTTTGTTTGTCAATTTTGGAGCCATTTGTAAGAAAATGGCGTTTAAGCACTACAGAAAATTCGAAATTTGACGCTCTTTTTTACAGAAAATGTTAAGTTTCCAAAAACTTTTATTGGATACCATTTCAAACATCTTAACTCACAAATACAATAGAGTTTGCAAATTGCTAGAAATGAGCATATTAACGGAGTGAGAGATCTTAAAAAAATTTTGTAATTTTGGAAAAAAACAAAAAATTACCCAAAATGGATTTTACGGCATATTAAAGAGTGCAAGTTGCACTATCCATTCGAAAAGTCTGAAGGAAAAATTTGAAGGCATTTATGAGAGAGCGTTTGAGCATGTCTGGAAATGCGAAATTTTGAGCTTCTTTTCACATAGAATGGTTGAATTTTGGAGAAACCTTACTTGACATTATTTAAATCATGGTTTTTAAGAAAATCTTGTTTTTGTAATTTTTCAAAATTGCACATGTTGCACGCAATATTGCGCGAAAACTACTAAACTTTTGAAAAAAATGAACATAACCTTAATGAAAGAACTCACTATGGAGAACAAATTTTGTTGAAGGAAGAATCTCTATCTTCAGTTTTGTATTTATAGGAATATACCGTAAAATCAAACCTTTTGCAATTTTCGAAAATTCAGAGTTAACCCCGAAAATCGGACCTATGCCACCTTTATAGGTGTATTTTATTATATTCTTACTAGATATTCAAAGAAAAAAATTGGAGCCATTTTTGAGAAAATTTTGAAAATGTTCGAGGAGCTTCATGTAAAGTACCACCAAAAATTATGAATGCTTTTCAAAATCTCAGAGCTCCGAGTCTGGCCAGATCGACAGTGATTCATTCAGTTTGGAAAAAAAATCGTAAGCATGGTTTAGGCGCTAGTGTTGTTCACTTACACCAGACGGACAGATGGACAGACAGACAGGAGGACGGACAAACGTTTCGAAACCATCTTTTTCGGTATCAGGGGACCCCAAAACATGTTTTTTTCCGTTGAAATCTTGAAATCCATTTTCCGCAGCATTACTTTACCTATACTATGTATATTACTTCGTATATACGTATGCATACGGGAAAGTAAAAAGTAGATATTTATGAGGGTGTTGTTATTATTATTATTATTATTATTATTATTATTATTGTTATTATTGTTATTACAATCAATTATATGGATATATTATTCAGGAAAGATCTTCCTTATTTCCTTCGGTGCTCGATTGCTCACGACAGCTTTCTCTGACTCGTGGTGTGTCAGAAACATTAACTTGTAAATTGCATAAGATAAGGTACGATTAAAATAAAATAAATGTTGAAACCGTAATAAAAACCGATGGGACGCTTTGGTGTTTCAGCCGCCGCACCGACTGCCTGGGCGGGCGCCCAGGGGCTGCGGGATCAAAGGCGGGCCCAGCGGATTACAACGCCCTCCAAATCCCCTCGCCCGGGCACGATCCCCACGGATCGCCAGTCGCGCCGGGCCACCCACATTCCTGCCCACCTGTGCACAAGCCCGGCAGCAGCCATCTGCGAGTCACTGCTCTAATAAAACCAGTTGCAGCGCCCGGTCGCGTCGGTCGGGACACGCGGAGACTTCAACGCCCGGGAGGATATTTTCGCGGCTCGCCAAACCCGTCAGTCAAGGCGAGTGCCTCCTCGCGCCGAACTGGAGCTCAGACAAATCACTCAAGGCCGCGCCGGTGGCAGGTGATTTGCAAGATGTTGCCTTCGTCACGTTATACGGCGATCGGAAAAGCGCTCGCCTCACAAATCAAAACCGAGCACTTGCCTTGTGGAGATGAAATCGCCTTTCGCACTATTCAAGGAGGTGCAGAAGTGAAGGTTACGTGATGCACGATGTACACACATGGGGACTAATCAACGACGTTCAATAAATATAGTCGTGCCTTGCTAGACTGACAACCGCAAGCTAATATTTTCATTGCGGTACATACTATCGTGAGCTGAAAAGTGGTGTCATTAAACATCTACAGAGAAAATATGTTACATATATTGTAAAAATATTTTCATGAGGATACAATATGTGTTTACCATACGTAAAACAGCAGCAGGCTGCAACGGCAAACACACTGTAAACTGCTAAACTTTTGAGTTGGGCATTGTGAGAGGAGTAGATTTAATATGTTTCTTTTATCTTTTCATTCCTATTTGATACACAAGTCGGTTTCATAAAGCAATCGCGATTATAGCCGGCCTGAGAAGCCGAGATCGCTAACGGACGCGCCTTGGCGGAATCGACTCCAAGGATCGGGGGGTTCCAATACCGCCACGGACGTGGATGTTATAGTCCGGCAGGCAGCAACACAACATTTGGAGGGATCTACAGATGGCTAATTTATTGGTTTTTAGTTCATTCTAATGGCGATTGAGGCCAAACGATAGTCAGCCTCCCAATATTCTGGGATAACCCGTATTAAAAGCGGGGCATGTGACAAGAAAAGCATTACCATAATTGAATTAATGTCATATTTTACGTGGCGAGACTCAGGCCATGAGGCCTGCTCTTCCGTCTAACCACGCAAAATTTCGGTACGCTCCTTTCCCACCTAGCGGAGAAAGAAGGTATTCCATGGGCGACGAAACAGGCGATTTTCAATTTTGCTCAGAGGCATGATTTAGGCTTGAGGATCTTTTACATGCAGTAAATCTACCAACATGGGACAGCCGGCTTTACTTCCCCTCCGAAGGAAGGCGTACGAAGAATTTTTTCGCCCTTAAAAATCCATGGCTTCGATCGGATTTGAACCCGCTAACTTTGATATAACAGTCCGATACGCTAACCGCTACACCACCGCCGCCACAATCCGCCTCCATAATCACCTACCATGTTCGCTACGATCACCGTTTCTATCATCATGGATGCTACGGGCAGCTGCAAACAAATTCATTGTTGCCTACTCCCGGCAAACTTTCAGTTACAAGTTTGGTCTGCAATTACTCGAAGTGTAATGGTGCTACTGAAATGAACTAATAAGCATTATCTCGATAGTATTCGGTGGTACTTGACCGGTGCGGTAGCCGGCGTTGCTGAGGTACGTGGCGAAGGAGCGCGTCTCGTGGTGCGCCTGCCACGCGGCCGACGAGCAGTTCTCGTTGTTGGTGAAGACGTGGTGGTTGTGCACGTACATGCCGGTGAGCAGCGAGGAGCGCGACGGGCAGCACATGGGCGTGGTGACGTAGGCGCGCCGGAACTCGGCGCCGCCGTCGCGCAGCAGCCGCAGCGTGCGCGGCATGAAGTTGAGCGAGCCTGCAACACATCACCGCGTCACCACCACAACATACAACATATCTCGTCTACAATTCCACGTTATGAGGTTGAGTGAGCTGCAATACATCGTCACATACCACGCATCTAGTGTGATATTATTGCAACGTCATGCACGTTTGCAATAATACACAGACGAGAGTGAGTTTAACTTATTGCTAGTTTATTGATAAATAAATCCACCACCAAAATAAAACTTAAGTATAATAGCTAAATGAATGTAATATATAGATCCCACTACTAGTAGCAATATTGATTCTACGGCTACCAAACCCTCTCCTTAATTATGGAATGAATCCGATCGTCTGAAGCACCGCAGAATTCCTACACGATACGTCACTTGAGTCTCACTGCATCACGACAAAGTACATTGCTGGCCCTAGCCCCCGCACACGCGGTCCGCACCCCTCCCGGCGGCTGCCTCTGAACTGCACCTGTCGACTGCTTGAAGCGAAAGGGACCGGTGGAGCGTCGCCGCTTGCTTAGCTGGCCGCGCCCTTCCGCCCTTCTCTCTTGGTTTTTCCGCCTACGTCACATCCTAACACACCACCCTTAAACCATGTGGTGCCATGCCACCATTAAACCCTGTGTCACATCTATATGCACGACGCTACACTAGTCTACAATTCCACATTATGAGGATGAACGAACCTAAAACAAATCACCACGTCCCCACCAGAACATACAACATATTGGTCCGCAATTGCACATTGTGAGATTGAGAGGGCCTGCAACACATTACCATAAGTATCATACAATGCATCTTGTCTACAATTCCACATTTTGAGTTTGAGCGAGCCTGCAACACATCACCGCGTCACCACCGGAACGTACAACGCATTTGGTCTCCAATTCCACATTATGACGATGAACAAACCTAAAACAAATCACCACGTCACCACCAGAACATACAACATATCCGATCTTCAATTCCACAGCATGAGGTTGAGCGAGCCTGCAACACATCACCAAGTCACTACTAGAACATACAACATAACTGGTCAACAATTCCACGTTATGAGGTTAAGTGATCTCTCTACATCGCCACCAGAACATACCACGCATCTATTCTACAATTCCACAATATGAGGATAAACGAACCTACAACAAATCACCACGTTATTATCAGAACATACAACATATCTGGTCCATAATTTCACGTTCTGAGACCGAGCGAGCCTGCAACACACCACCACAACACCACGAGGAACGTAGAATGCATCTGGTCTACAGTTCCACATTATGGGGTTGAGTGAGCCTGCAATACATCGCCACTGGAACATATCACGCGTCTAGTCCACAAAACCATTTACTAATACAGTATTTTGAGGGTGAGCGAGCCTGCAACACCACCAAGTCACCACAAGGAACATACAACACATATTGTCTACAATACCATTTACTAATACTGCATCACGCCATCACATCACCACCAGAAAATACAAAATATTTACTCTACAATACCAAATTGTATTTACTAATGCGACATTATGAGGCAGTGCGAGCCTGCAACACATCACCTCCAGAAACATACAACACATCTATTTTACAATTTCAAATTTTATTTACTAACACAGCATTTTGAGGTATAGCGAGCAACACGTCACCTTTTAACTGCACCACGATTCATATAAAATGTTTATTAAACGAACTTCCATTTCTTTCATTCCATATTAATGATCGTTTTGAAGACCTTTCAAATCTTAATAATTTAACATCTGAATTTGAAAGATAAGGAAGGTTTAGTTTTATGCTGCAGTCTGAAAGCGGAATTTCCCAAATTCCGTAATTTTTCGAGCGTCTAAACGAAGATGTTTCGATGGGTAATTAACCCCCTTTCTGAGGTCCCCTCTCTCAGGCCTCGGTCAACGGTTTTCATTAATCCATGTGCCCGGTAATGGCAAAGAATATCTGAACCATAAACAAGCTACCTTTTTCATGCAAGTCGCAAGACACGTATAATGTATTAGCACACCCCACGTACGGGCAAAATGTGGAAACACCCAAATGTTTAGTAACTTGCGTATTATTGCTCGTCCAGAAATACCATTCTTAAAAAGTTCACTTCCTACTGCGGGTTTTTGGCTGCGGACAGGGTTTGTGAACGCAATGTCGTTGTCGTACTTTTTGCCACAATCCTTCACAATGAAAATGTATTTCGACTAGCACTCTCTTCTTTACACTCAATTATTTAATGGATACGAATTTTCCAGACTTCCTGAATGCGAGTACTACTCAACTTCATGGATACAGTGCGAAACACTTCAGCTACCTAGATTTCAGAAGCACCATACAATGAGTCTTTGCTCGCGGTTGACATACTCGTCAGGTCGTGCACTCGGAACTGATAATCCTCTGGCTCAATCACGAATGAAGACTTATTGCTAGGATTTCATACGTGTTGGTAATGGACAACTACTTCAGCACCAGCAACAAATTTCGTTCGAATAAACATTGAAATATTGAGGCATGCTTTTTACGATTTTTTTTGTTTACGTCTTGGACCTGTACCAAGTAATAAACGCCATATTTTCCTTACTTATCCATTCAAGAACTCGGTAAAAATAAGAAATATCATTACAATTATGAAGTAATATTACTTGGGCGGAAAACTTTGATCAAGTTCTTCATCTTGTGATTCGCTTGATATCGCTGTTTCTCTATTGTTCCTTATGCAATGCCATAATATTTTGTGATCCAGAATAGAGTGGATGAAACGGTGCCGACATAAATTGTACTGTGTTTTCGCATGTGACTTCCCTAAACAGAAAACCCTTGTGAATATCAAAAACAGTATTAATATCTAATATAAAAGCGAAAATAGTCATAATTGCACTCTCAATTTTATAGCGTCTTCTCTGAAAACAATTACACTGTGTAATTAAATGAAATTTCTAATTTGATAGAACCCTCAAATATATTATAAAAACATATCGCACTATTAAGCACTGTCTGTGATATTAATTGAATCATATAATTCATCGTTATTGGTCAGTCTGAATATAAAATAATTCATATATTAATTCATATACATATTTCGCCCTAAGGACGCCGTTTTACTGCAGTACGCTCCAAGCCCTGACCTGACAGTGGATTGTAGCGCTATGGGCCAAAAAGAAAATATTTTTTAGGCAGTCTCTAGTAAAAGCGCCTTAGTCATGAACAGCGTGCTAAAAGTTCAAATTTTAGACCGTGCTTCTTAATGTTGGACGAAGCTCAATGTTCCGATAAAACTGTGAATGCAACAAAGAAAACACTATAATTTCGCCTGATCAGTTCCAAATGATTTTAATATAGCGTGGTATCCAATTAAGTGATTTACATACTACTTGAATTAAATTTAAGGGAAAGTCAGTAACGCTGTTCAAAAAATCCAGTGTATGACATACGTAGCAAAAATGATTTTATTTTGCACATAGGATTGCGCCATTCGACCTATCGGCATCGTGTCGCAACATTTCCTACTAGCAAAATAAAATGTCACTTTTACCACTCGCATCATAACTAACTATTTTTATGTCTTTTTAATGTGGTCCTCAAGATGTGATCAGCTTTTGCTGCTACGTTCCACCAGAATAAATATCCGCGGTGGCCTTACCTCTTTTAGAGGACGAACAGGAGAAGTTGGTAACCCAAGCGCAGCATGATATCGCGGTGGTAGAGGGGGTCATCGTAAATTAGGGGGGCACGTAAAGTCACTGTGTCCACAGGGAGCCCACTGGCCAACTTCTCCGACTTGTCGCGTCGCTGGGATGGACAATTTACCTAATATTTTCTTGCTCTGAGCATTCTCGATATGTTTAAACCAATTGTGACTGTTTCAGTTGAAGCAAATTAACTGACTGGTTACTTAGCCACTGCTAATGATTCACATTCATCCTCCGAACCTGAAGAATAACCGTATTGTAAGCGTATGTGCATTACCATATAAGATAATTCGCCAATGCGTCATAACCATGTATGAGAATTCGTCAATGAATAGAGTTTAAATTATTTCGAAAAGCCGTAAATAATATTGATTACTTTTTCACTTTCGCTACTTGTATGTATTTTGCTGATATATGCCACAATAACAAATATACACGGTGGAGCTGTCTCTTTAAAGAGACGAACAGAAGCAGTTGGTAACCGAAGCACAGCAAGACACGGCGGGAGCAGGGGAGGGGTACCGTGCTCCACGCACCGTAAATTAGGGGGGCACGTAAAGTCACCGTGTCCCCAGGGGGCCCACTGGCCCACTTCTCCAACTTGTCGCGACGGCAGTTATGGTTTTCAAGATTAATTTTCTGGTTACACTGATATATCTTACTACAAGTTTACGAGTCACAGAACTATAGTTTGTGCTTCAACCACAAAGAGCGAAAGTGAAAAAGTAATCAATATTATTTACGACTTTTCGAAATCATTTAACTCGATTCATTGACAAATTATCACACATGCTTATGCGTATATGCTTTGCAATACGGTTTACACTTCGGTTGTTCTTCAGATTCCAAGGATGAGTGTGAATCTTTAGCAGTGGCTAAGTAACCAGGCAGTTAATTTGCTTCAGTGGAGAAAGTCACAATTGAATAGTTACCCCGAAGAGAGATCTAACCCACAAAAGGAAAAGTTTTTCATGAAAGAGAAAAAACCTCTAATCAGTGTAAATTAATTTATTTATTTAAAAAACTTACATCCAACAATATATTATGAATTGTGAATCACTGTGAAGTCACATTTTTGTCAACGCATTACCGCTTATAACATACTCGCATCGATCTAACATCTTGCTGCAGAGTCGCCAAAAGGAAAAACTTTACCTAAAGAATAATATACTTTGGAATGGCCTGTGTACCCTTAGAATCGAGGGGGCTGTGTATTACGTCCAATAGATCACTATTCCACTGAAACCTCAATTTTCGACTTTTTGTGGGTTAGATCTGTATTCGGGGTAACTATTCAATTGTTGAAACAAATCCAGAATGTTTAGAGCAAGAAAATATTACGCAAATGGTCCAGGCGTACCGAAATGCAACAGCACCAAACGTTTGCTTGCCTGAGAAGTCCGGCGCGTATGGGCAACTTCCCCCGACTCCGCTCTCATTTCCCCTGAAAATTCAGAGATGTGAAGCGTTGTTCTTTGAACCCTAACTCAATTCGTTGGCCTTGTTCTTTGAACTCTAACTACACTCTACTTTCGAGACAATGCACTTCAATATTATATCAAAGACTTATCAAACAAAGATTATATCAATATCAAAGATATCGTGGTAAATTTTTATATAGAATTATATAGATCTTATATAGATTAAATTTTTATATAGAACGCCTAGTTTATAAAATGCACTAGGTGTTTCTATATTAAAAAATTAACACGATGTCTTTGACCAATCGAAAGACTAAATGCAAGTTCCACTTTTTTTTATATTTTAGTTCTATTTTTATACATTGAAGTGAATTTTGTAGCTTTTAAACGTTTTGATTAGTTCTGTACGATCGTCAATTTTTCCTAAAAATGAAGTATCTCAGTACTCTCATTACCAAATTATTGTGCTCAATCGTGACTAGCAGTATTCCATAAGTGCCTTCCAGTCCGTGCAGTCCTTTAAAACCCTCCGGCGGGCGCGTCCTATCATTTCCCATCAGCAGGCGCGTGCGGCACTTCGTACCGCATTTTTCAACTTCGATTTTCGAGTCAATAGTTATTACTTGTGTTATTGAATTATTTATGTTTTTATACATTTTATTTCATAATAACTAACTAAATTCCAAACGAAATAATATTAATAAGAATCTGATCCAACACTCGCTCCCTCCGTGTCTTGGTACATGTTACATGTCGGGGAATGAATACGGTGAAAACGTGCCTTCTAACGTTTCTTCAGAAACAAACGCATTTCAATTTGAATTAGTAGTTACTACTCCAAAATCTGTGTCATAAAGCTAAATAACAAAAGAGCAGTAAGAATTCTAATGGATAAAATACACAAATATTATACTTACATGACAAAGGGCGTACCGTACGGAGTGCCGCAACTGTTGCAGAGTTCGAATTACTAATGAATAACGGTCGATGGGCAGTGTCTAAAATTGTGATTTGCGTGTCATCCGGTTGAAAATATAATGAATGAAGAATAACTATGAGCTAATATGTGTGACACCAATTATTTACACGAAATCAACAAAAATGTAAGAATGCGGCACAGTGCCGCTACACGCCCACCAGAGGGTTAACCGGATAGTGTTTCATGGTCCTACTCTATGCCTGTAGACAAGCAACATTTGGAGGCCATCCATAGGAGAGCTACGCGGAGTGGACGACTATTGACCTTTGGCAGCGACCTGGCAAGGCCGCATTTACGGAGCTCTGTCGGCGACCTTATGTGCAGCAGGATAATGTTAACAACGTGAGGAAAGGTGTTCGGGTGATGCAAACACGATCATAAAATAAATTAGTACCCTTATTAGCAAGGGAACAAGCCTTGGTTGGCCGAGCACGCCGCAATGTGAACACAAGAGCACAAAGAGTGCAACCGCGTGTTTATTTCGTGTAGAAAGTTAGTAGGATGCACTTACACGTGTCTGGATTCACACGAGGAAATAACAAACAAGAGCTCGGGAATCAACACAACATGTACGTAGTACTTAAAACGATATGAAATAGGAAGATATTATGCATGCTATTTGCATTCTCAATACGTGTGCGTTCCATGTCTGTTAATGAAGAATGAAACATGCACATTGACGTAGTAAATTACATCTCTTTAATATGCCTCTTGTATACTAAAATATTTTATTATGAACAATACAATTGTTTGTAACAAATCGCCTCGTTTAATATGAATTAATATTAATATTCATTCATATTAAACGTGACATTAACAAGCTGCAATAATGTAATCGCATAATTCTAACGACTGCAAAAGAAACTATGTCAGCGAGTTCGCGAACCCTTGTGGGAACTTCGGCAATAAAGAATTTATGACCAGAACGTAACTAAATGAAAGGAACTGAGCAACATTTCCGAGAAATTCAGTGGATTTCAGGGAGACGCTGAAGATAATTTCATTTACATAGCCACAATATGTATCCCATTTGTCATCTAAGTCTCGCAAGCATTCACAGATTCAGAGCATCACTAATTGCCACCAACACAGTCTTTGTCTCACGCAATGAATTTCATTACGAATATTGCGATGCTTGTTTAGCTAAGACCTTTGGTATCGATACTTTCAATGCCATCTGCTATCGAAGCAATTGAAATCAAGTACTGGATATAAATAAACTAATATTTGCCATTCAAAGATCTTCCAACCTTTAGTAACTAATAAGATATTTATTTGATAAGATGCGTGTAATTCCGTACAAAAATCGAAAAATAGATTTCATATTCAATTGCATTTGTTTTTTAAAAACAATACTAAAAAAGATGCGATTAAATTCGTAACGTAAAAATAAATTTACAGTAAATGGGAATTAAATTTTTTATGTCGATTTCACGATTATTTCAGCAGCATTTATAATGAGTTTGATGATAGAAAATAAACATCGATACTTCAAATTTTGGAAATACAACAACGTCCTATGCCGTATTTTGACAAAAATTAAGATATAAATGTCTTTATTGATGGCGAGGCTCAGGCCATTTAGCCTGCTCTTCCGCCTGACAACTTTCAAACATTTTTACTACAATTTATTTTGTGATAAAAAGGAGATCATTCAGTGATATATTACCTATGGCCTCAGCCTTCAAGTTCGTTCATTAAAGTGCTATTAATATTCAAAACAAATGCTAGACTAATTCGGCAAAATTTCCTAAACGTTTCTTGTAGTTATAGACCAAGGGATGTGACACATTTTTACACGTACTACATTTTCAGTCTGATGTGAAAAAGAATTATTGACTCCCGAAACCTGAAATTAAAAGTTAACCATAGAGGAAAACAGGTCTTTTCTCTACGGTTTAAACCTATTTTGCCCCACTGTTATTCTTAGACTCAGTCAATAGATATAGCCTAATCTTATTGATTACGAAAAATTCCAGCAGTACCGCCTCCGCGTATTCATGGATAGAGTTCGACCTGTCTATAACGACACCTGAGAGCCAAAGAGAGAAAGAAAGGAAGAATAAATAAAGAAGAAAAAATAAAGAAGAAATAAAGAAGAAAGAAACAAAGAAGAAAGAAAGAGAGAAAGAAAGAAGAAAGAAAGAAAGAGAGAAAGAAAAAGAGAAAAGAAAGAAAGAAAGAATGTGAGTGAGCTTCGGAGGCTATTGCCTGAGCTAGTCATGGAGAAAGGAAAATAAAAAGGTCAGATAAAAACTGAGCTTAGTTAAGCCGCCGTTGAATACAGAGCACAACGTTTTAAATCTCTCTCTCCCCTTTCTCCCCCCTCTCTCTCCCCTTTCTCCCCCCCTCTCTCTCTCGCCGAGAGGGTGGAGGCGACGCATTAAAGCCTGACAAGTTTAATCTCCAATATCACCCGATTTGCCGCCTTTTTCATTCGCGCGGAAAAATAAAACAAAACCCCCTTTCAAAGCCTGTGCGTATGAGCAAAATTTAATTTTCGAAGTAGATGAAATATTACCTCAGGGAAATTTAAGTTTAATCACTCCCATCAGCAAGATACTCCTACTGCGAGCTTTACAGTATCAGAGTAACGTAAGTTTTCAATCCGAAGTTGGGTAAGGATGAACTACAAAACTGTTTGGATTCGAATTAAATATTAAGATATTTCACTAAGCTAATTCGTCAATTCTATAATAATTTTCAAATCGCACTGTCACTACTGATTGCTGAAGCTAACGAATTTTAATTGCGTAACCACGTAGGCCAACGATATCTGTAATGTACCGAAGGCCTTTTCCATTTAAAAGATATTCCAATGATGTTTATTAATACGGTGAAACCTGACTTAAGTGATCACAGTAGGTTCCAGATAAATATGGCTGCTTTTCAGGTGCCCGCTTAATAGAGGTTATTGCAATGCAACTTTTGCAATTTGCAACTTTTGCTCTTTGCAATGATGTTAGTATGCATGGCTTGTGAAAAAAACACATTTTTAATTTCCCAATATACGGATATCGGAATAACGGACGATTTTTATTTGCAAACGAAATCTATAACAAACAGTCAACCCAGTAGAAATAAAAAATAGTAAAAAAATTAATAAATTAAAATTTCTCACATGTGCCCTTAAACAACTTCTATGCAAAATCTTTCAAGTTACCTGAACTCTTCTTCCTTTTCACTTTTGGTTGTTTTCTTCCCATTCGAGGACTTCATACTCAACTAAACTTGATGCTTCAGTCTCTCCCTAAGAAAATTGTTGTGCGCGCATAAAAATAATTTATTGGCATCCGAAACAAATTAATTATCACGCAAAATAAGGAACTCTCTCTCTCACTGTTCTACGTAATGTGGCAGTGCCCATTCCACGGAGACACTGAATACACAGTAATAATACGCCCTGGTTCAGCTTTTATAGCGTTCCGGATCAATCGCAAACTCGTCAGGAAGTTGTGACTGTCCAAGTTAATATATGAAAAGAACATGACCGCTGGCCGCGTAGCCAGATGGCCGCTTAAAAGAGCGAATATTTTCACGTGTCGTATGGTCAGATCGGTTCCTCGAAGAAGGAGGAAGTACAAGTGGCCGTTTATTGAGATGACCGCTTAATCGGCATGCAATCGTAGGCTATCCGGGTGACCCTGCGCTGAGGGTGGTGATGCCGACATTCCCACCATCATTTCGTGTGGTATTCTTCAGGGCTGGAGTGCGGTTTTGGCAGAGACAGCCGGACAGCCGAGCTTTGCTGCCTTTGAGTTTTTATTGTTCTCAAAGGGAGAACGGGTATTTGACATGTCAATGGGCATCGGCATTCCCACTTGGCAACATTCTAAACGAAACGCAGGAATCTCCGTTCCTTTGCCTTTTTCCCTATCAGTCGTAAAGAAGATTTGAAGGTAAAACATTTTGACTGCTTTTAATTAATTCTGTGCTCTATCGCGCCCATTCATGTAAGTATTTTTACTATTCCAAACCAACATTTGTACGTATTCAGATTGTTCGTATACATGAATTTTCGATCACTTTAAGTAAAATTGAAGATGTTCAAAATGGTTTTTTTGTTGATTTTTCCTATTAATTGTAGTCTTATTTTTGTTTCTCTTTGCTGAAGGGCAGAAATTGTGTAACAGAAGAAGAAATCAGGTATCTTCTCGAGTTACTGGAAATGGCTTGATGAAAATCAATTGACGCCTTTCTAAAATTTAAGGACAGCAGATTGCTTCATTTAATTAATTTGTCTATTTAATATCAATTTTAATAAATTTTATTTTATTTTCTTTCTTATATTTTGTTTTATAAGTTGTTCTTCAACAGTGTGTTATTTATTATTCTATATCTGAAACCAGCCACAGTTTTGTGATCTGTAAAATGTATTAACATTAAAATGTAACGATGAATAGTTCTGAGTTTTTATTTTTTCCTCCAATTAAATAATAGAGTTTTTGTTGGCGCAAAAGACTTTTTTCTCGAGGCAGTGCTGCGTGGGCAGTACTTTTTTTTTCTCGATGTAGTGCTCCTTCGCGCCCGCTTTGGTGAGTATCAAGGGCGCGCCCACCGGAAGGTTAATTGACATGGCCATTGCAGCAGGTTTCACTGTATAGAAATCTTCGTAGCTTACTTAATAAAACTGGCCTTAGGCCTCTGTCCAGGGGAGCTGCGAATACTTCAAGACCAGAAGATGTGTGGGAAGGCTCAGATGGTAGAAGGAATTGATCCCGTTGCAGTTTCAGTGCGGTGCGACGGCCTACCTGCGTAGCGGAAAGGGAAAACGGCCGAGAGAGCAAGTGACTCGGCAATGTTCCTCGCATTTTCAGTCACGAAGCCTTAAATGCAGCTCGCTGGGTAGAAATCGATTAAATCAGGTATGTCAAGGTCGCGGGCAAGATAACAAGCTAACTGGAGATCGCGGGCACTGCGTCCAGAGAAATTGGCGCGAGATTTAAAAGTAAGGGTTCTACAAATTTCTCCAGAGTGGTAGTACGTCACTGGATACCTGGCTCATGATATCTTTGGGAGAAGTTATTGACAGTTATTGTCACAAATTTAGCTACATTAATTTCCATTTTCTCTTTAAGGAAAAGAAATGATCCACAAAAATGAAATAATACATCAGTCAGATTTTCAAATTCTCAATTGAGAGTAAAATTTTAAAAATTGAATCAAAATAATCTTGATTTTGTTATCCCGTTTATTTATGAATGATATGAAAGCACGAACTTTATACGTTCAGGTTAGAAGGTTTAACAGACAAATATTATTAAAAGCGCTGTCCCTAAGCGAGAATTGTAAATTTACTTCATATTATAGATAGATAGATAGATATTTATTATTTCCGCAGGTAGGTTTATACAACCTGGTGGCGGAACACTAAAATTTACATATTATATCTACATATTATAATTATGAATTAAATACAATGTAACTTAAAATTATTTTAAGACAATAATAATCATAATAATAATAATAATAATAAGATAATAAGATAACAATATTAACAAAAAATGCATTAATAACAATACCCGCATTATTACTACTAATTCTATTAATTATGGTGGTCCTGTACAGATACTTTATACTAACATATACGACTTTTTATACACTGCACTCCACTTCACTTCACTTCACTTCACTTCACTTCACTTCTCTTTCTACTTCTATATAGCACCACACTTCACAACACGTCACCACACGTCAATATGAATACTATAAACCAATGCATCTAATAATTATCACAGTACTAATAATGGTTACAATAATTACTAATAATAATAATAATAATAATAATAATAATAAATAATTCTAATGAACATAACTTACTAACTAATAAAATTTACAAATATCATTAGTTAATTTACTTTTAAATCTCTGAAGACCTAGAGGAAAGGGTTCCAAGGCTGTCGCAGGCAACTTATTCCAGTCCGTTATAGATCTATTTGTAAAGGAAAATTTTCCAACATCTGTTCTCTGTGGCCTGAACTGTATTTTGTGCTTGTGATCCCCTCTACTAAAATACGTGGGTCTACTGAGCCGGATGTGGATATCTTTCCAAGCTGGATAACCGACATACGCTTTGTACAAAGCACAGAGTCTTGCCTTAACCCTCCTGATTTCTAATGACTCCCACTCTACTTTCTTCCTATTGCTTCGGAAAATAAATTTACATGCTCTTCTCTGTACTCTATTCAAATATTCCTTTTGTGATATTCTATAAGGGTCCCAACAAACCGTCCCGTATTCCATTAATGGGCGAACTAGAGATATATAAGCTAATTCTCTTGCTTTCGCAGTACTCTTTTTTAGTATTCGCATAGTAAAATGCAAAGATTTCCAGTTATTACTAAATACAATAAATAACTGAATGACTTAATAACACAAAACGAAAACAAGGAAAGAATTCGTCATTTAAATATATTCCTTTCACTTAGAAAATGTATTTATATAAGGGAGAATTTAGTAAGAAAATAAACATAAAATAGTAATAAGTAGTGAAGAATATAAACCTAATACAATTCTCTTTTATTTTATAGAAAAAAAATCTGGCAAACATATTTTCATAGGAATCCACGATTCACCGCCTTGCACCGCTTCAGCTTGCGCATGTACACTCCTTTCTGGATTTGAAGGGGCGAGCAAGTATCTCTTAGGGGCGCGGTTAACTAACGCCGACGTCCGTTGTCCGAATTGTTTAACCACTCTCTGTGAAGTCAGGCAACTGGAGGTACCACAAATTCCCGGAAGTGCGTCTGTGAACCCTTATTACTAATGGCAGGCACCCAGCCTGTAACCGAAAGGATGAAACGGCATTGGCTGGCTGCGACGATACAAGACAAACGACAAAAAATCTTAACGGAGGATTACTCCAATGTATACATGCTCAATGTCCCAAAATGGTCTAAGAGAGGTGTGGCGTAAAAGACACAAGGATTTAAAAAAATCTTCGTAAGATACTAAAGGGCGAAGCGAAAAATTCAAGACATGCTTGTCTTGAACTCGGCAATGCGAAAGGAGGAGAGTTACGTTTTTCACAGTGAGATTCATGTGTTTTCCCGCTCCCATGGCTCTTGAAACAAATCAACGGGTTTCTAGTGACTACTTTGACATATTGTGTTAATTTACCTGGGTTATATACAAATATGCTACTACCTCGACGCAAGAGGCGATGAGTGTAAGTGAATGTTCAATTCCTGTAATCCTCGTGGCAATTACGAAAATATTACGTCTGATCAAAATGTAAAAACGTGTCGTAAAAATGTCGTAAATACGTAAAAACGTCTGATTTTTTCTGTCAGTTTCTTAAACTCGCGATTCCCTGAATGTATGAAGGGGTTTAAAAACAAGTCTTAAAATTAATAACAAGGTTGCAAACGGAGAGGAACAAACATTTCACATATGACTTTGTGACGTGTGGAGATGTGACACGAATCTCAACAGCAAAAGTTAAAATTACATGACTCTGCTCACATAAGTGAGATATAATGCGGACTACAGTTTTAAATTGAAATAAAATAAAACTTATACAAATACCCAATGACACTGTAGATGATAAAAACAGGTGTTATGTAAATACAATGAGAATTATTATTCTTTAAAGCTGTTAGTGTGGTGTATCCAGTATTATTCATAGCCCATAATCTTTGTGCTGTATGACTACCAGCTGGCGGATTAAGTCACTTATAGTCCAAATAAATTCATATACTTATTCTTACTCTGAACTTAGACGATTTTATTGGAAATATGCGGGTATTTCTTCCCCTGCCGTGTCTCTCACCCTGAAGAATAGAGCGGCCTATTTAACATCACCGTCAATGAAGTTCTTTCACCGGCGTGAAAATACCGGCGCCACGACCCTCCTCCAAAGCTACCTGGCAGTTTTACTACCGTTTTCCTTTCGGGGCGGCCGCCGCCGCCGTTTCGCTCAAGTTCCCTGTGACCGCGTGCGGTTGTTTCCTTAACCGGCGAACGACTCCAGCCGCCCTCGAGTGTCTTTTCTCGTGAGGAACCGAACCGCCCCGACCCGCGCCCCGCAGCAGCCCACGAAAGTGGAATGTTGGCGTTTTCGCATTCCTCGGATGGTTGGTCGCTTTACAGGTACTTCACACCCTCTCCCAGTGCGCGCAGCAGGGTCGGTGGGAGAGAGAGGATGGAGAAGGGGGGAGGGGGAGGCAATTCGGGAGCGGAAAGCGACTCTTCACTCCGACAATGGGCCACTGCTGCCAACCATATGGGCAACCCCATCAGGGCAGCTCCATCAACGAAGACAACTCGATGACGCGCACAATGGGCCATTGCTGCCAACCATGTGGACAACCCCATCAGGGCAGCTCCATCGGCGATGACAGCTCATGGTTTTTGAGGCGAAGAGAGAAAAGCTAGTGGTAAGACAGGGCTCCATAAAATGCCAATGCCACCAAATCTGCTCTCCGTAATACAATAATCCCTCGACATCCGCGAATTCAAGATTCACGAGTTCCGAACATTCGCGACTAGAGAAATGCTACCATAGAATGAATGGTTGTATATAATGAAACAAGAATGAATGATGCGTGAATGAAAAAAAAATACCAAGACAGTGTCAAAGCGAGGGTTATGATTATTTAGGGTTATGAAAAACAAAACATAAACATTTTCGTTTAAGTTATGCCCAAGTGCTACATTAGTAACTAGTAAATTAGATTTAAGCTAAAATTAAGATTGTTTTACTTCATTTTAGAATACAAAAAATCTTTCCTCTGAGCTGCTTAAGCTGGAAGGCAGCAGCACACTGTATATCCATTACGACAAATAAATTCCCGCCTCCTCAGTGGTACTGTCGGAGGGAAATAACAAAAGAAATGCTATCGATTTTAACACTCGCGACGTGAACATTCGCGAGTGCTTTTGGTCGTACATTTTTTTGAAAGCGAGCAGATTGCATTTCCTTAATCAGCGTCATCTGGGAACCGCACTCGGCAAACACTAAAGCTCAAAATATTACGTTTTTCAAAATGTCAAATTTGGAATGTCAATTCACATAAATAGAATAACAAAATTGTAAAATAATTCGATTCGGCTACGTCAAATTGGAGGTAAGGGTTTTAGCCATGTGGTCAGAAGAAACCATTTAGAACATGTGCAATTCTCATTATAATGACCTCACTGAAGAGGAGCTTCAGGAAATCATCAGCAAAGAAAACCTCGAACGTAATGATGCAGTAACGGAAGTAAAACTGCATTCTGGAGCAACTTCAAAATGGTTAGTGGCCTTCTAAAACTTCACCAAGTTGTGGTGGAAAGGGCATTCGAATGTGATCCAAACATGGAAATAACTTCAAAATTTAAGAGAGAAATAGAAGCAACAACTCTTCCATATTTAGATTTTAGAACGAGGAGGGCGATAAAACAAAAAAAAAAAATTACCGGATTCTATACTCAATCACTTTCAACTTTGAAATAAGTTTTAAGTATTGTATTATTTCTTCTTTTTGGGATGTTAATTTCGATCTCTCTTCGTAGTAGCGCTTATTCAGTTCTACTGGAATTGATTCTCCGATATTCTTTTTAAACAGCTCCAGGAACCTAACCCATCTTTCTTCATTAAAAGATGGTCTCAACATTCGCATATTTGACTTTCGCGATGATTTTGGGGAACCTAACTCTCACGAATGTTGAGGGATTACTATTTTGTGAGTTACATTTAATATTCATTTTAACACGAGGGCAGTGGAAGCTTCAAGTGGGCAACTGAACCCCAATATCTGCTCACCAGCTCCATACGGTTTATTCTACAAAAGGATTCTGACATTTAAACAAACCACCAAGGAAATCTTGGAAAAAGCTCACGCTAGAAAATTTAGAGAGCGTGTCATGAAATACATAGTAAGAAAAGTAATTCCCACGCGTAATATGTATTGGTAAAGAGACCGTTATTATCAGTCATTCAATTCCATCATGCCGCTGGCAATCAACCAACGATTTGAAAACAAACGAGTTTGGAAGAAAGAATATCGTGCTGTGCCCCGTTTCTGCAAGTCAACTCTAAAATCTGCATAGAGTTAAGAAAACCAATATATTTTTTTAAAATTTAGATACCTAATGGGTCTATTTCCCGCCGGATACACGTAATTATAAATATATGTTTAAAGTTTTTGTTTGAATTATGTTAAAATGAATTGATTTTTTCACAATTTCTACCTCAAAGAACACAATGGCTCAAAAGGAGCAGGTTACGTCATTAATGAAAATTAACCATCCAAGAATAATATTGCAGAGTTCAGCGTAATTTCACTACGAGCTTTGGATCTATGCGACAAGCGTAAAAAAAGAGGTTTGATCCTGGGGATATTCCTCCCAAATGTCGTTGCGGTATTTCAATCAACTGGAAATTTTGGTGAACTCATCGTAAAATATCGAACGTAAGAAACCTCCACGTAATAACACTACAAAAATTCATGTTTCCAATATGAATACATAACGATACAGGAAAAAAACATATCAGAACAAATTGTGCATAGTATACTCGTACAGGAAAATTATTTTTTCTCAATATCAGTACTAAGAAAAGTAATATGAAGCGAGATGTTTACATGTGTAACCCGACAGCATAAACCAATTCACTACATGCAATTCCCGATGCGGATACTCCAGTTTCAGTATGAATATCACGACTATTCACCAATAACTGATACTGTAACAATCAGCAGACGGAACTACTTAACAAGGAAACAACCCCGGAACCCTATCGGAGGCAACTAGCGTCCCTCCATCTTAGCGGTACTTCAGGTATTGGATGAATAGTGACACGCCCTCGCCCCGAAAAGCTCGATGTATCAGAAATCAGTGACAAAATTAAATGAGTTGATTAAAATTGAAGTGAAGATGTTTTATCCTTGGGAAGTAACACTTTTCGTTTGACCTGTATTTCATTTTCTGGATGAATAACTCACTAGACCTTGTCGATACTTTCCTCAAATACACACGGTCGCTCACCATCGCAACTCGGTTGGGAAAACCTTTCACGGGGGCGGCACGTGGGTGTGGTGTCGTTTAGCCCTCCCGCCCCCTCCCGCCGCCATCGCCCTCACAGCCATTATCAGAGCCACCATCCCCGCTCCACCGGCAGCGCTCCCTCCCCCCGGCACTACACTACCACTGCCATCGTCAAGGTCATCATCGTCTCCGCCCCTGTCACCCCCTGACACTGCCACCGCCTCCACCTCCACCTCCACCTCCGTCAACGCTACCATCACCTCCACCGCCGCCGTATCCATCACAGCAGTCACCACTCTGCCACGGCTCCCGTCTCCGTCACCCCCCATCACCACACCACCATCATCACCACCACTATCGCCATCGCCACCAACTCCGCCATCCCCACGCACCGCCAACCCCACCATCTCCACCTCCGTCACCAGTACCATCGCCGTCACCGTCTCCGCCACTATTACAGTCGCCGCCGCTGCTTCTGACACCGTCACCGCCGCCGTCACCGCTGCCAATGCTCCCATCTCCGCCTCCCCCGCCCATAGCCGCCGTCACCACTGCCACCGCCGCGTTAACGGACGGGCCCGAAGGGCACGGGCCCAGGGCCCCCCATAATTCTTAAAAAAATGTTTCATACTCTTTTTCTCAAAAAATAATATAAAAAACGCATAAAAATGTGATATATGATTAAACTATACGCAAAAAATTGGCCTAACGAAGTGATGTGTCACGCATCATTGGATAATATTTATAATACGAAATGATGCTGATTGATGCGTTTCAATTTTAAATTCTACAATTCAATAAAAGTCGTTTTTTTAAATGTATTTATCAATATATGTTTAAAGTTTCTGTTAGAATTATGTTGAAATGAAACACAAAGGAATGATTTCAAGATATTAAAAGAAACAAAATACAACGTGAATTGATAGGATTTTCTTTATATTTCAGCATCGAATTGGGGAGGGGGGCAGTGAAAGTAAGAATACGGGGCCCTCAAATTAACCCAGGCCCAAAGGCCCCTAATGTTCATAAAACGGCCCTGTCCGCCCCGCCTCTGTCGCCCCCCCCGGCACGTCACCGTTTTCTGCCTCCGTCGCCACTACTGCCTCCGCCGCCGCCACCGCCATCAACGCCACCGCCATCACCGTGACTGCCACCCCCATCGCCAGCACCGCCATCCCCTCCACCACCACCGCCATCACCATCTCTGCCACCGCCATCACCGATCACCGCCATCGACGCCACCCCCATCGCCATCACCTCCACCCCCACTTCCATCACCGTCACCGTCACCGCCACTGCCACCGCCATCACCGCCATCACTGCCATCACCGCCCCAGTCCCGCGCCCCAGTCTCCTCCGTTCAGCTGTCGAAAGGCGGTGACTGGCGTCGGCGCCGCTACCTGCCGCAGGTAGGCGCGCGCCCCGTAGGGAAACCCCGGCCAGCGCTTGTTTCCCGCTTTAATCTAAAGGAGCCGCTCTCAAAGCGGGCGGGCGCGCGCTGCTTCATGCAAGGGCCGAAGGGCCAAAGGGACGACGTGGCGCCGCCCGCGCCCAACAGGAGACAGGCTGTCTGCGTCGCCCCACCCGCACGACGCCACGCACCGTTACAGGAAAATCACACCGGGCCACTCTGCAAAACTGCAGCGCAATTTCAACCTCGGCGTTACACTGCTTGTCCATTAGGTTAACAGGACACATTGAAACAGACCTAATAAAGGAAACTATTTAAACGGTAAGAATTACTATTCGTATGAGCTTTTGAGAACTATGTTTCAATTGACTACAAGGTTTTTAACATTACTATAACATTAATTTATGTATGAAATAAACATTTCTTTTAGATTGAATTGATGCCTCATTTTATATGGGTAGACTCAGGCCATGAGGCCAGCTGTTCCGTCTGACCACGCAAATTTCGCTACGCTCCTTTCACCAACTAGGGGAGAAAAGGAGGTATTACTTGGGCAACGACCCAGGCGATTTGAATTTAACTCAGAGGCTTCATTTATGCTTGAGGATCTTTTACATGTAGTAAATCTACTAACATGAGACAGCCGGCATTACTTCCTCTTCGAGGGAAGACCTATGAAGGATTTTTTTGCTCTTAAAAATCCACAGGTTCGATCGGCTTTGAATTAGTGAATTTGGGTCCGATACGCTAACCGTTACACCATCGTCGCCGTATTTTGCAACGCGACAGACCGATGACATTATTATTATTATTATTATTATTATTATTATTATTATTATTATTATTATTATTATTAATCTTCACCATCGACTTCATATTTGATCTAATTTCAAACTGGTTTCTACTTTCATCAATAGTATCATTTCTTTATCAATAGTATTTGAATACGAATCCGTTTTGTTAGAGTAAAAATCCATCGACTACCATTTGTTCTGGATTGAAAATGTCCTGACAATGTTGCAGGCTCGAAGAAGAAAGATTTTTTTCCTATGACTTCACCAACCTCTGAAAGTTTTCACTAAACGAATTATTACTGAAGAACATATAACTGGAGAGTACAGACAGATTCCCTATTCCCCATGTCTATTTTCAATTTGAGAGTTTCCACATTACATTCGCAATGACTCCAAGAACTTAGTAAAATACTTTGTTGGCTTGAAATACTACTCGAATAGGTAGTAGTGAAATACTACTCGAATCAAATGGTGCGTTAGACAGTTTCCTCGATGTGCCAACAGTCCAAGAAAGGAAGCAAGAAATAAGCTCGAAACATCACAGAAGACTGGAATGTATCCCAAACATCTACTCCTAAACCTCCTCGATAACAGCAAAGAAATACCTCGACTAAATAGAAATCCCTCTATTCGTCTCTCTCGTCGCTATGATATATAAACAAGTTCTATTATTATGTCCTAGTACTCTTCTAATATCAATTACCGTTGTTTTATAGTTCTGATAAGAAAGATACTGATGAGTGACTTACTGCAAACTACAGTTGACTTTACATTATACATTTCTTTTCATATTCAATTTACAGATAATTTCAAATATGAAATAGATCGTAAATTTTCGGTATGTATAATAAAAAAACTATTGAAAAAATGTCAAAAATCGGTCACTGGCTGGATTGGTTTCTCGTCTTTTTTCCTGATCCATTGCGCAAATTCTGAGATGACCCCTTGTTTCATTCTGGAGTTAAATGTTGCTCTCTATAAGCACACGTTTTGTTGAGCTCTCCTTTTGCTAGTTGAGGTCGGTGTAGTGTCGGGAATGCAGGCAGCTGTTTCGCTTGCAACACTATAAAATCAAATGTGTAGTTCGTTTACCGATGCAAATAATTCGGGAGCAATGGTTTATAGTTTTCAAATGTTGCTGATCATGCATTGTTGCCCATTCAATCAGTGGCGTATACTACTTCCATGCCCTGGGCTACCGCTGACTTAAGAAATAATCTTTGACTATATAAGTATACATAATCTTCGATTATTTCCTCATATCACATACGTAATATGTTCCAATTTTAACACTTAAAACACGCTTAATATACGTGTATGTCTTGCACAAAAGCGCACATCTAATTTACTCTGTCCGTTTAGTGCCCACTGCCTCCGAACGTGTCAAGAAACCGTTTGGGAAATCGGCATCCTGAGCCCTTGGCTGACCCACATCTTACTAGTAGGAGGGGGAGTGAATCATGCAACGAACGCACGCTGTGCGGATGCCGAGGGTGGCAGCGGTTACTTCTGCGTTGCCACCTGTTAAGAGGACTGATTTGCCGACGACAGAGCGATTTAATACAGATCTCAACAGAACAGATTGTATAGAACCTTGAATAATATGTCACTGAAAAAGAATGTGGCCTGTAATTATTGTCAATATAATTTATCTTGACATACTTTTGTTCTCGTAATTTTGTCGGTAGCCCACAATATACGCCACTGCATTAAACTGAACGTAGTAAAAGCAGAGATGTGCTTCTACGCGTAAAAGAACCATAGTCTATGTCTACACGTAAACAACGGACACTGTGCGGACAAAGGTAAACTATGTAGACAACGATAATATACCTTTTTTGTGGGGCAGGGGCGAATCTAAGAGGGTCAGGCTTCGCCCCTAAGCCAAAATTTATTTCTAATTATGGAATCACAATTATTGGAAATTAATTGAATCAGATCTAAAGGAGAACTAAAGGAGTGCAAGTTGGAACAAGTTCCTACAGGTTTCTTGAGATTGATACGGAAGTTGTCATTTCTTTATTAGGAAGGATATATTTTGTTTGACTTACTGAACCGTAAATATTTTTTTATATTACATTAAAACATGCTTTTACTATTACTACTTATTATAAACGTTTTTTGGTTATTTTATTTGGAAAAATGGTCTACACGGAATGCATTGTCTACGTAGTCTATACGTAAAAAGAGTCACGTAGACTACACGTCGATGACGCGTAGACGTAACATTATAATCTACGGCACAACTCTGAGTAAAAGGGTGGGGAAGCGATTCTGGAGCTCAAGAAAACGTGCGCAGATAATACTTCTCCCCTGCCTGTCACATAAAGTTTTCACTTGTTTTAAGGCGGCTTCATACATTCGCTATTCGGCGAACAGCGAGCAACAGCTCGCCGAATCCCGAGCAGTGTGGATGGGTCGCTTGCTATTTGCCACAAGACGAACATTCGGCGCTCGCCCTACTCACCGCGTGTCAGTCTTTTGGACACATCAAAGGGGAGCGAACATTCGCCGAACACATCAGCTGGTCGGGATCGGGCGAGCAGTAGCTCGCTGCTCGGCGAATGCCGAATGTATTGAGCCACCTTCACGCAACTGCACTCACCCAGCTCGACGTCCTGGTCGTCGGTGAGGATGAGCACGATGTTGGGCTTGCGCTCCTTGCCGGCGGCCGTGGCCGCGTGGTGGTGCTGGTGGTGCTTCTTCAGCTTGCCGCCGCCGCCGCCCGCCCCGCCGCCCCCGCGCTGCCTGGGCGCGTCGCCCGCGGCGGCGGGGGCGGGGCGCGCGGGCGCGGGCGGGGGCGGCGCGCGCTGCGGGGCGAACGGGTCGGAGGCGGGGGCGGGGCCGTCGCCCAAACCGGCGCCCGCCGCCGCAGCCGCCGCCAGCAGTCCGGCGGCCGCCGCCAGCACCAGCAGCAGCGGGGGCGGGGGCTGGGGGCGGGCCGGGGGCAGCGCCCGGCGCGGCGCGGGGGCGGGGGCGGAGCGAGCGACCGCCATGGCGCCCGCGACTCGCAGCTGCTCACAGATGCCGCTAGAGCTCGCGGCGCATCGCCCCCTGCAACACACACACACGCAATACACATTAGTAGGGGCGGATTTTGATGACCTAAAACATCGCCAAAAATGATCCGTAAAATACTCTTAAAATGTTTTGAAATGCCCTAAAAGCAAAGAAAAATGACGTACAAATGTTATTAAAATCAGTTCAGATAAAGAACTCAAAGTTGGACATGTTACTGATACAATCGAGGTTTCTTTCTTTCGTTCAAGTGAACTCAGCTTGCAAACGTTTCATTTGGACTGTTCTTTACCAGGAATTTTGTCTTTACTTACCCTGAAATCGGCCGAACTGACAATGTCGCTGGCTGTTTGTTTAGTTATTACGCCAACAAACATATACAAAGTTACGAAATATAAACTGAACTAAGTACGCATCATCACAAGTAAAACAACAAACATAGCTAAAATAACGATACTCAGGAAATCTGTGGAGAATATTTGTTGCATCTGGTAAATATCATTTGAAGGAAGTATGATTAATATTATACAAATTTAAAGAAATTGGCAAAAAAATGCTTGAAAAATGTCGGAAATGGTAAAAAAATGACGTATTAGTCAAAATCGACGAAAAGTGCAAAAAGAGAAGTATAAAATTTTGGTAATATCCTTTTGTCATAACAAAATTAATATAATAAACGGTATTGTTCTAACGCGAAAAGAAAAAAATGGCATCTCATTAAAATCCGACCCTACATATTAGTCACGCATTTACTCGTACTCACAAAGTGCCGAATTTGAAGTGACGTAACATAATGGGCACCTCAGTGTTCTGAGCAAGTCACAACATGAGAACATCCACTTTAGCAATCTATCAATTTATTGTTTAATATGTATAAAATAAAATTATTGAGAAAAATGAGGAAAATGATAAATTACGAAAATTTGATTTTGGCGTTCAGAAATCTTGAATATTGCTGATGCTGAACGATCAAGTTTGATTACCAAGTGGTTGGCCCAGTTACGTAATAACAAAGAATGGAGGGAGGAGATGTCTTAGATGCCCACTAATTTGTTCTGGTTGTAGCTCCACAGAAGCAAGACATCGTACTTTACACACAAACTTGCTAGGGATGCGATGAGAAAGAATGTGTATTCGGCCAACAAAACGCCCGCATGGCCGACTTTTTAGCTCGAACTGTCGATCTTTCCGCTAAATGGAGGTCACACTAAGTCCTACTGCCGCACACAATAGCGTTAAGTCATTACGTCTAGATTATACGTACTTGAATCGAAATAACTTAAATTCCTGGCTGAGATATATGTTTAATATGAAGTAACGTTTGATAAAAGAGATGTTTTTCTAAAAGAAACTTCATCTTCCAAATGCACTGGTGAGATTAGGTTAATGTTTCGCAGAAACCAACAGCAACTCATTACATTATTTCTCCTGAAATGTCCTGGCATTAATTTCGAGAAATGAACCCTAGATCATCCACATGTCTTCTCGTTGACAAAGTGACGAAAGATGCTTGTACAATCCGGTTAAAATGCTCAGTTCGGAAGAAAAATTCATGTTAATTTGACGTTCTGTCGAGTTGGAAGTTGGATCGTGTTCGCCGGAAGAACTTTTCCAATGCAGACTGTCCCACATGCTTCGGGAGCGTCTAGTGTGATGTGGAGTAGACAGGATCACGCCTGAAATGTATAAGAACTTCGATAGATTCAGAGATGGAACGTGAAGACAGATTCAGAATATGATAACAGAAGTGAAAAAGAAAGGGTTTCTATTTTATCAAAAGACATTAATCGTAGCTTCAACGTGTATTTGATCATAAATCACGATTAGAATATGATCTGGACAACACGACTCTAATAACAGAATTTAACATTATTCTGATAGGGAATAGAACGTTTGATTACAGGCAATTTAGTGCTGAAGGTATTTCACGGTGACTTGTTGAAAGTAAACATACGTTTATGCATATCAAACATTCATCGTCTCGTTAATCCATTTTATATATGTAAGGTAAAAAATATAATCTGTCTTAAATATGAAAGATTTCAAGATCAATTTTTCTTGACTTAAAGATCAATTTTTCATGACGTAAAAATGTTCTCAAACTGAAACAAACATATTCCTTCGATGTATCTTATTAGAAGAAATAACATTCTGCAATTAAAACTACATTGTTAAAATATATCTGACAGTAATTTACTGAGGAAATTGAATGCACATTTACGTATTGATAAGTCCATACCTCTTGATTGGCTGAACACTGCAAAAGACAACATTATTTTTACTTGACACTTGGAGCACTTGATACAATTTGCGCGATATCCCAAATGACGTAGCAAATGCGGGACTGCGAAAAATGTAGCTTGTCCCCGTCCTACTCTCGATTGTTGAAGATAAGCGTACTATGGTTTTCCTAGCACGTGCCCCATCGTTACACGATGTATGTCGGTACACTTACATCATTCGTGAATCAAGAGACCACTAGTTGCTGATATTATCTTGCGCTTCTACATTGCGAGCAAAAGATTTTTCATGACGTTTTGCCCATTCGCCCTTGGGTGACAGAAAAAGATCGGTACAAACATTTTCGACGCTATCTTGACAGTTAGGTCGAATTCAGTCCCTGTATGGAGGAGAATTCTAGCGGTTGGCTGCTCTGATCGGTAGTTTTCCGTGGTTTCTCCGATCAACACAGGACAAATACCGGTGCAGTACCCTAACAAACAGGCCACGGACCTCGCGCAATCTTTCCTTCTTCCTTGTCCTATCCTCACCCCTTACACACACACACACACACACACAAACAAGCAATACATTACTACACATGCCGGGAGATCGCTCGGGAGCTTAGAGTTTGTTCCACCTGGGGCGGTGCCCCGCTGGTGGGAGACACCTGCATGGGGAAAGCCCCGCTAGCCGACGGCAGGTCGGCGCCAGATCTCGCCATCCAGCGGAGGAAGTTCACCGCCACCTCCTCAAAGAATATGCCCGACACTTACGGGAATAATGATCTTAGCAGTTGACGGGACCCAAATCACCAAGAATCAATCAATGATCAATCGATACAAACAAAAAAAGTACTATTAAAAATAAACGAAAATCATGGAAGATATTTGCTGAGAAGTTTCTCAAACCAGGTTCACGCCGATTTCTTCACATCAATTGCCAACTGCTGACTGTACAGGAATAGACAGCGACGATCAATATTCAAAAACAGTTTTCCAGAATGTTGATGTCAAAATCACAGCAATGCACGGCGATAACAATGGCAATTACACTCCACACAACATTTGACGCTGGGTCCCATGCAATTCGGAGCCCTACCTGCCGCGGCGTCCACGTTGCGTTGCCATCGTCTACGGAGCCCTCGTGCGCGCCTGCTGCCCCTCCGACTGCGCCCCAACCACTGCGGAGCCCCTCCGCCCCTCCATCCCCCCTCCCCCAAGGCGCCCCCGCGGCATCTCACGGAAGCCGCGCCAACTATACCTCCTTCGGACCAGCGCAGCATACAGTAATCCCTCAACATTCCCGAGAGATACTAGGTTCCCAGAAAACATTGCGAATATTAAATACGCCAATGTTGAGTCTATCTTTTAATGAAGAAAAGCAGGTTAGGTTCCTGGATATCGAAACACTGTTTCAAAAATTAAAAAAATCTGACAATCAATTACAGTAGAACTGAGTAAGCGCTACTACGCACAGAATTCACAATTACCGTCCCAAAATGAAGAAATAAAATAATGTTTGAAACTTATTTTAAAGTATAGGATTTGGTTGTTTTTTTTTTTGTTTCATCACTCTCCTTCTTGTTTTAATATCCAAATATGGAAGAGTTTCTGCTTCTATTGTCACCTAAATTTCGAAGTTATTTCCATGTTCGCATCACATTTGAATGCCAGTTCCACCAGAACTTGTTGATTTTAGAACGTCATTAACAGTTTTGACACTGAAGTTGCTCTAGGACGCAGTTTCGCTTCCGTAACTTCATCATTACCGTCGAGCAGGTTCCTTCACATCAAATGGCAGGTGATTTTCCGAAGCTCCTCTACAATTAAGTCATTATAAAGACAGTTGCACAGATCCTGAAAGGCTTTTTTGTTCATTTGGCGAAAACCCTTACCTCCAATTTGACGCAACTGAATTGAATTATTTTACAATTGTGTTGTTCTATAAATGTGAAATGACATTTCATCTTTGAAATTTTTGCAAAAAGTGGTACTGTGAGCTCCAACGTCTGCCGTGGTCGTGTCTCACATGACGGTTATAAAAGAAATGAAATGTGCTCGCTTTCAAAAAAATGGTTCGGCCCAAAGTCTCTCTTCAACACGACTTCAACACTCGCGAAGGTTGAAGTCGCGAGTGTTAAAACCGGTAACATTTCTCTAATCGCGAATGTTCGAAACTCGCGAATCGCGAATTCGCGAATGTCCAGGGATTACTGTACTGCGATTTTTCTTATTCTGCTGCTGACACAAAACAGCTGTTAACGGTTTCATACAATCGGGAGCTTGAACGTCACCATATTGACGTCACAGCAGCGACGTTAGAGTGCGACTTATTCAACTCTGCCCCTGGCAGGTATCAGCTGTTGACGGTTTCATCCAATCAGGAGCTTATATGACGCTACGGTGACGTTCAAGCTCCCGATTGAATGAAATCGTCAACAGCTGATATCTGCCAGGGGTAGAGTTGATTAAATCACAGTATAAGCTCTCTATTGGACGGCAGCGAAACAGCTGTTTTGTGTCAGAGGCACAATAAGGAAAATCGCAGTATAGTGTTGAGTTATTCTACGCAAGTGAGTGAATGGGGGAAAATCTACGAGTATTTCCAAAAGTTTACTTCCATATTGAATTGATTGATTGTTAGTGATTCCGGGCATGTCAAATGCTGAAGCCATTAGTCCTGTAAGTTGAGTTTTTCATCTGGAGGTGGAAATGATCTTCCCCCGCTGAATGGTGAGATACTGCGAGGACTTACCACCGGCTAGCGGGATTTTCCTCGACCAGGTATCTCCCACCAATCGTGGCAAGCTCTAATCTCCCGATTGGTCTCCCGGCATGTGAGATAGTGTAGTGCATGTTGGTGTTGGTTCGAGCAACGTCGGGGCTCGAACCTATGACCTCCCGGTCAGAATCACAACAGTGACATCAGTTAATGCTCCGAGCCACCTCGCCCCGTCTTTCATATTTGAAGAATAGCAGAGTTCTTCGGAAATTTAACTAAATTTTACCTTCGCTATTATAAAATTCTCCACATTTTTTTTATTGATTCAATAAACGTTACAAAAATTGAAATAAAACACCTGTGCCGAAGAAATATTAAACAAAAGGTTATATGTGTCAAATTCAGACGTACACACTATTTCTTTTAGAAAGTTGGGGACATTTCCCAACGCTACCAAACAACCAATCGTACACAGACTGGTGTTATTGTTCTCGTTGCTCTTTGCTTCACCTTTAAAATTAAAGCGCCTTTTATATCGAATAAACTAAAGCTGCTGCATTTAAGATAAAGGAAATAAATACCAATATTTCCTGACAATTTTTCCACAACTGTTTAAGGATCTGTTACACAGGTTACGGGCAACGAGTTACGTGATTGTTTCGGCCGGAGGTGTGTCCGACGAGGCTCACGTTTGCCCACAGGGGAAAACTGCTCCGTATTTCGACCCTTTCCCTCCCCTTTCAACTGCACCTCTCTGGAGGACCTCCGGGATCTGGAGGAGAATTCTAGAGCCCGGCTGCTCAGATCGGTATTTTTCCTTGGCTTCTCCAACCAACAACATGCGATCAACATCGGGCGAATGCCGGAGTAGTACCCTAGCAAATGGGAAACGGACCGCACGCGATCTTTCTTTTCTCTTCCTTCTTATAGTCTCAACTTTTACCCACCCTTACACTAATACACACTACACTATCACACACGCCGGGAGACCGATCGGGAGCATGGAGCTTGTCCCGGCTGGGACGGTGCCCCGCTGGTGAGAGATACCTGGGAAACCCCGCTAGTCGATGGTATAGAAGAATTCACGTAAGAACAAGCAAAAGTGACAGTTCGCTAAACAAGTGAACATCACATGTAATTCAGAGAAGTATCTCTCCGCCGCGGCAGCTGTTCAGAAACACGTGCACCAGTACGCACCTTACATTCAAGACTCGATTTTAAAATAAACATAATATTTATCACGCAAAACGTAAACTCCAGATAATGTGTATAAAAAAAATTAATTTTTACAGAAGAGCACGTAGCACTACACTTCCTAATTTCAATTATTTCTCGTGGCGCACTATATTTTCGTCGGACGAGGACATCACAAAAGGAAGCGTCGAAACCATTTACAAGTTAGCCAACTGCAAATGAACGAATTGAGGAAGGAGAGTTCAATGGGATCAAGGACACAACGACCACAGAACCTTCGGTTATGTTGCCAGCACTAGCTGTCAAAATTGCTTGTTCTTACATGAATCTCTCTTTAGGTCGGCGACAGATCTCGCCTTCCATCGGAGGAAGTTCACTGCCATCGCCCGATGAAAAGCATGCGCTACACTTACGGGACCAATGTCCTCAGTAGTACTTGCGCCCGGAATCACTAACAATCAATGAACTTCTCGTTGGCGGCGGTGGCGAGGTGCGAGTAGGGGCCGCTGCGGTGCCCGGCGCCCGGTGCGGGCCTCGTGTTGCGCTTTTGTCCGCCGCCTCCTCCCCTTCCCCCGCGCTGAGCCACGCGTCCCCCACCCCTCTCCTGTACGGGCTGACTTCACGGCGCAGGAATCCTCCCCGGCCGCCGCCGCGCCGGCAGGGTGGTCCGCCCCGGCGCCCGCCACTGCCCACTCCGGCAGGCCGTCGCGCCCCGCGCTCACGCCGACTGACGCGTGTGGTCAGTGGTTCCGAAGAGCGGGTTCGCAGTTTTCCTATTGCGGTAGAATGCTGGAGTAGTTCCGCGAAGGAGTGTTGACACATTTTTTTCTCCTTTGAGTATTAATTAAGTGTAATCGAACACTTAGTTCTATTTTCCTTTTATATCACAGATGTACAACTTGCAAGGCCTCAAGGGCCACAACTTAAACCTTTATTATAATTCCGGGCCATGCTTTCATTACTCGGGAGATCCATCCCTGACTTTATTGTATGCTGATCGGCACTTTGCCCAACTGCTCTGAAACGCGGGAAGGAGGGTGTGAAACCATGTGTGATATCAGGCCACACAGTGCACAACACTGCGCAGTTTTGTGAAACAATGACTCGAATTTTAGAAATCCCTTTTCTTTTATCATTGCTGTCAATCACAGCATTCGTAGGCTTCCGCGGCCGGAGTCATGTGGATGATCTTGGCTGTCATGGGGATGGTCGAAATGTCGGCAACTCAGTCTTCGACGCGGCGTCACCCGGACTGCTAAGATCACCCAATCGCAGCATTCGTTTGTGATGCCCTAGCTCGTAGTAGACTGTACGAACTGCAGCGGTGTTCTCTGAAGGAACATGAATGCGCTCCGAACGATTCCCTTTCAGTAACGTACCTGCTCTTGTTATGGGCGTCGATGGTGTAATAGCGTAATGGACTGTTATACTCAAGTTCGGCGGGTTCAAACCCGATCCGTGAGTTAAGGGCGAAAAAATCCTTCCTTCGGAAGGGAAGTAAAGCCGGCTGTCCCCATGTTAGGAGATTTTCCTGCATGTAAAAGATCCTCAAGCGTAAATGAAGCGTCTAAGCTAAATTCAAATTGCCTGTTTCGTCGCACGAGATAATACCTTCTTTCCGCTAGTTGGTGAAAGGGGCGTAGCGAAATTTGCTTCGTCAGATGGAAGAGCAGGCCTCTTGGCCTGAGTCTCGCCACGTAAAATAAGGCATAAATTCAATTCATGATTGGATTGCCCAGTAGAAAGCCAACGGAGTATTTTCTTGTATTCCTAAAAAGCACCGTAGCTCTGCCAACAGCGGCGAAGATAAATCAAATCTTATTAACAATTCATTTAAAATATTACTGTTTAGTCACTGCTATTGTTTAGTTAATGTTTGATTCATTTCTTAAAAAATAACCATCTGTCATGGTACACACCACACCTTTGTTATAATAATTAGAATTTGTGGCCCTTTCGATAACAGAAAGAATACGTTTAAGTACATGGATTTGCCCTTCACAATTCCTACCATCTCTCCATTGTACAGTAAATGACTGCTTTTCTCGGGGATTTGTTAGACTTGCGTCATGACGCAGGTAGAAATCACGAGAAACACAATTTTGTATATTTTTTTCGCCATCCAGCTTCTGCGTGAGAACGCGGCCAGAAAATTTCACCGAATAAAGAGGTCTCAACACGATCTCTTTGGAGTTTGCTCAGACACAAAGGCGCGCGCCGGGCCAGACGAGGTGGTCTTGTCTCGGCGGAGGAATTGCCTCCTATTGACGGCTTTGGGTGCGAAGGGTCGAGGGACAGTCGCGCCGAAGACCTTGACAATTTTATGTGGATGGTCTATTGCTCTTTGTCGCCCAAAAGAAGCAACTCGCGAGTGTCGAGCTATTGAAGTTCCACGAGGCGGCGGTGCGTGTTTGTAGCCTTTTACCGAGTGCCTCGTAAATTGACTTTTCCGTCGAGAACTACGCGTGGCAATTATTAGAGGAGTGCGCGCCTCTATCTCCTGGAACGGCTGGTGGAGCCAACACCTGCTCAGAGGCGGCGTGTCAAAGGAGCTTCTTTATTGGGGGTCCACGTATTTTCGAGGCACATGACTGGGACATTTACCCGTCCGAATTTCAGCATTTAGTGAAATAACCGTAGACAATCCACACTGGGTAGCCGATTGTTTGATTATTTTGTTCCCGACGCGTAAACTGCAATGAACGGAAATGAGTTCCGTTAGTGTAGTGCATGTTCTTGTGGTGTAGCGACGCCCGCCTTGCAACCGTCACTCCGTCCGGGCCACGTGGCATGGTGTCCAGATGTGCAGGCTAACCGCTCGCCACACCCGCACGCCTGTGTGTGCCCTGAACGAGGGCAATGCCACCCCACGCTGCTGTAGGGATGGACTGACCCGGCGGGATATAAAGACGGGTACAGCCACCGAAGTGGTCGCTAGTTTCCCGATTTTCCTGAGCGCGGTAATGACCGCCGACGCCCCACTCTACGGTTGCCTCCGGGTTGACCGAGGCGGGAATCGACGCAAAGCCGAACCGAACGATTTTCACTAAACAAAAACATTTTCACAAATTAAACCTTCACTGGAACAGCTTATGGCGCAGATATAAATCCAGCAACATCCATCAGTCAACGAGCGCATTTTTCTCACCAATTATCAATTTAAAAAAATTGGCCGCAGGGACCAAACAGTCCTTTCAAGAATAAGATGTGGACATTCCAACTTAAGCCACCTATATCTATTGCAAAAATCATTTCCCCCGACATGTGAACTTTGCAATACCAGACTTGACCATCTTTAAAATATGCCCCAGATACAACTACCAGAGGCAGTCATTTGGATTCAAATACGAAGCAATCCTGCATTCATCAGAAGATCAAGATAAAATAATCAAATTTTGTAAATCTATCAACATATTTAATGAAATTTAATCCCATTTTCTTATATAAATATTCTCCCAAGTATGATTAAGACAAGTTAAAGTATATTGTAAAGTTAAACTGTAATACAATGTAAACATTGTTGGCATAAACTCTGTAATCACACCCAATGTAATACAATACTCGGATAGTCGCTAATAACCAAGATGTTGATGCGACTATAAATAAATCTATAAAAGAAAAACAAAACATTTTCGATAATGACCTCCCTGACATGGGCAAAAAAATGAGTTTCAGATCCAAATCAATAAACATTCTGTTCTTCCCCATGTAATGAATGTCCTGATAAGTAAGATTTGGATTTGGCAGGCCAGATCTTGCTAAAACCTTACACTGCAGAAGTCTGAACATTCACTATGTATTGACAGTTTTCTTTCAATGACAAAATATTTGCGCTAATAGTTGATAATTGCTTCACAACTTACATGCATATTTTTTATTCGGAGCATACTGTACTTTATATTCTGTACTTTTACTGTACTGATTATAAATTGTACTTTTTACTCAATACTCATTACTAACACTACTACATATTTGTTAGGATAAACATTCAAAAAAATATTTGTGAGGACATTTGGAACATAAGACACGTATTCTTGACATCAAACGAGTTTAACAGCATCGCAAACCATGACCAATATATTAGAATAAAAAGCTTTGGATCGTTTCTGTCATTCGAATATCTTTTCCCAATAGGACGTGTGTGGGGCATGAAAGCTAAAATGCAAATAGCAAGTGTGATAAGTTCAGAGCCAAAACGACTGAACAGATTCACGTGAGACACAAGACTGTAGAATTGAACTTTTGCCAACGTATTCCTCTTATTTGGAACATTGGCTCCGTTCCGATAACAAAGCAATCTCTTGGAAGAGAACACGGCAGAACAAGTGTATCGTAATGCTCTGACAGGAGTACGTGACAAATAGAAGCAGCAACCTGAACAGAATGCGAAATCATTCTACGAGGACAGATCGGAAAGTAACGCACAATATTTTTTCTCAGCTGTTATTGCAACTGAAATGATGAAATTGAACGACGAAATAGTTTGAAGATTGTGCTCTAGAGGGTGATTTGTTTCATGTGCAGCTTTAGCGAGTGTAGCCAGAACTACGAAACAAAATTGGCGCGCGTGTTACTGTCGTCCAACTTGTGAAGAGCAGAGAAGTGTAGTGCGAAATTTGTGGGCCACAGGGCACAATCCTAGAGACATTCACAGGGACATGCATGGCCTATTGAGTGAGCCATAGCAATATCTCCAGGTGGCGTGCATACTTCCAAAAGAGCTATATTCCAACCAAACGAACGTACACGAATAGGGCATATTGAAACGAGTATCATGCTGGTAGGTATGTATTGACAAGCTTGGTGATTATGTAGAAAAGGAGGTTAAAGGTGCAAGGTCTTTGGTGATTTTTTTTTTTTGGTTACTAATTAAATTTTTGGGCAAAAAATTATTGTGCGTTACATATCGATCTGCCCTCATAGTTTTTACGCTTTTGGAAGTAAGTGCTAGGTTCGGTGCATTCGCTACAACACAGCACATTTGTTATTTTTATTAAGCGCAGACCAAGGTGGAAGGAGACTTTTGGGAATGTTTTGCTTTCCACCGTTTTCTCTACCTATTTTCTGTTCACAAATCTTGCAGAGAAGCCTTTATTCACATTTTATTGTTACAATCTATAACTGTTTCACGGGCTCGTGGAGTGGAGAACCATACATTTGATCTCCGAAATGTAATTTCTCGTCTGACAGAAAAGGGCATTTAAAATTCTCTTTATAAGGTGCATATCGGTGGCGGAAGGGCTTGTTGTAGCAAAGTGAACGCGAAGAAGGCTGCAAGTTGGAGAGAGCGACTGAGTGTATTTCCTGTTTCCGGGGGCGTCAACGTTGGCAATTTGTACCGTAAGTGTAGTGAATGTTATAATCGGGAGATTGGTGGCGATCCCTTCACACCGGAACGAGAGATCAGACGCCGACCTACGATTTCCACCACAAACAGGTATCCTTTCATTCGAGCTGAGGAAAATTTGTATTTGTATTAGCCATTATATGTCCCGTTAAGGGCAGTTGGCCTCGGCTACGTTAGAACCCGGGGTTCCAAGTCGGTCACCCAACCAGGGAACCCTCGATGTCTCGAATTCGCTTAACCTTCGTGACTACACGTAGTTAACGAAGTCGACTAGCGACGCCGGTTTCGCAGTCGTGGCCTTTCAGTATAGAACCACCCCTGCATTCGCCTGGATGACAGAGGGAAACCGCGAAAGCCCTCGGTCAGGATGCCCCGCACGGGAATTGAACCGGGGCCTCCCGAGTGCGAAGTCAGCACGCTATGCCCTGAGCCACTTCGCTCGGTAGCCGAGGAGTCCAAGGAACCTCCCCAGCCGAGACACGTTTTACGCTCCCGACTGGTCTTCCGACACGTGTGATAGTGTGATGCATATACGTTAAACTTTGCGTGGGTATGTATGGAGAGAGCAAGGGGCAATAATGACGAAGGGGAGAATGCGAGCGATCTGTGGCGGGCTTCTTCGGATACTGCTCCGGCATTGCCTGGTATTCATTGGAGGAACAACGTAAATCTAAGATCAGAACAGTTGGTCGCTAGAATTCTTCTACAGAAACGGTTGGATTCCAACTATATATAGCTTTGGGCTAATTTCGCATTCATCGGGATTTCAATCCTAAGGACTAAGGAACCCTAAGGGATCTTCAACCTCCCGGGCAAAAGCTTAACACTTTTTTAGCCCTTCAAGGTATCGTGTTGATGTAATAATCGGGTTTCTTTTATTTTATAAAAAAGCGTTTGCACAGTAAGTCGAAAAGAATGGACAGAATACAATTCGCTCATGAAACTGCAAAATGTCGTATCCAACAAGAACTAAATTCTAGAGGAGAGTTAAAAAAATCTGGATAGACTTTCAGAATTTCGAGTTAGTCAACTAAGTTTCAGTTATTTTTGTAGTTAGTTTCATACTTTATCATTATAAAGAATAAGGATTTAATTTTTAAATTATTTTTGAATTTTTGCAACATTTTGTTTTTACAAAATTAAGCAGGAAAATATTATTTTTGGAATATGACAATTTGCACGACGGTGTATTCTTAGAAAATGAATCATGTGATGTCGAAATATCAGTTTCATAAATTATCTGTGTTGTGACATTTTGCACTTTCATGAGCATATATTTTTACAACAAGTAATGTGAAATAAAAGAACATGCAGCGCATGCAACGAATTTCAATTATCACTTACCAATGAATGGCCATACAGTAAAACAAAGAAAACGATATATTAAAATGCAGAAAGGCAGAGTAATTGTTACTGAACGCAGTTTTACTCATTCAAACACTTTATAAACGCCACCCACTGAGTACTACTTTCTTAATTTCTGTTTTCTTATTATGTTTGAAAAAACTAATAACGGGGACAAAAGTAATAAAAGTTGTGGACCGGAACTCCATAATAATAACATCAACAACAAAAGAGTTTGCCTTATAAAGCAAGCAGTAGTCTATTATTGTTCTTCCTTGTTACGTAATACGGGGCGTAGAGGTGAAGCCACTGGAGGGGCGTGGAGTGGGGAGTGGGAGGAGGGAGGGGAGGGGGAGCGCGCCGCCGAGGGCAAGGCCGCACAGCGGCGCGCGTTCCGCTTCGGGCGCCTTCAGGAATGAGGCTGGCGGCGGCCGCGGCGGTGGCGGTGGCGGGGGAGACGGCGGCGGGGGCGGGGGCGGGGGCGGAGCGGTGGCGGCAGTGGGGGCGGCGGCGGGAGTGACGGTGGCGGCGGCGGGGTGGGGCGGGGGCGGCGGCAGTCGTGGGGGCGATAGTGGATGGGGGCAGGGGCGGCGGCTGCGATGAGGAGACGGTGGCGGCGTGGGGGGCTGTCGGTGACGGTGGCGGCAGCGGCGGGGTGGGGCGGGGGCGGCGGCAATGATGGGGGCGGCGGCGGGGGGCGGCGGCAGCGGCGGGGGGGCGAGGGCGGCGGCGGCTGCGATGGGGAGATGGTGATGGCGAGGGGGGCGGCGGGGGTGGGGGCGGCGGGGTGGAAGCGGTAGCAGGGGCGGAGGTGGCGGTTGGCGGCGGTGGGGCTGGCGGGGGGCGGCGGGGCGGCGGGGCGGTGGTGGCGGCGGCGGAGGGTGGTGGCGGGGGCGGCGGTGTCGGTGGCGGCGGCGGCGGAGGGTGGTGGCGGGGGCGGCGATGGAACCACCGCCTTGGTGATGGAGCAAGGAAGTGGCGGGGAGGATGAAGGGCAGAGACTACCCTGGCACGTTGCCTTTAGCGTTGGCTTTAGTTTTTCTATAAACCATTTATTAACACAACTACAATACAAGTAATAAGTGTTACATCTAACAATATACATACTAACACATTTTGTGATACACTTGGCCATCGTCAGAGATCACGTAAGTTCATTTCAGAAAATAAATCACACAACAGGTCAGTAGGTTTCTTCCTTTTTAATCTTCTTATTTTTGCAGTAGAATCTAAGAGTTTTGATGCCTCAATTTTGTTTGTGAATCAGTACACGTTACTGTTGTTTTACTGCATATTCTTTAATTACTTCTACTTTATGTTTAAGTGACGATGCAGTTGGACCATTCGCATATAAATACGTGTGTCGACTGCATTGGTTAGTATCTTATTCTGAATTTTCTGAGTTTCTACACGTGAGCATTCCTGGCACAACCCCAAAGCTGTATGCCATACGTCCATATTGGTTTTAACACTTCTTGATGTTAGTAATTTATTATAAACGGACAACTGAGATTCTCTTCCCAATAACCAGAACATTTTATTGATTTTCAAATTGAGCTTAGCTTTCTTTATTTTGACGTGCACCATTCAGCGCAGCTGAAGTCACACCCAACTTTTTCTTTAATTTACCTTGGGTAATTATTCCCCATGAGAGGAATTTTCTCAATACTTGGTGTGTATTCCTTTACTTTTTCGTGAACTAGTTTAATGAAGAATTCCACTTCTTTATCCAGTTCCAATTATTTCCAGTTTTCAATGGAACGTTAATATTGATTGTTTCATCTAGATCTTCTTTGAACGCTTGCCAGATTGTAAATTTGTTACCAAGAGTTGGTTGAAGGGTTGGGGTGCGGGCACTGATATGGGCGGTGGTGGTGCAGTGACGGCGGCGGAGGAGATTGCCGCAGAGGCGGCGGCTGTCGCGATGGTAACTTGGCGAAGTTTATTCTTTCGTTGTGACAGAAGCCTACATGCACTTAGTCTCAGCAAACATCGCACTTGTTGGGACACTATTTTATCAGGCGGGAGAGTTCTGTTATGTGCATGCGATACGGTCTATTTATGCTTACCACTGCGAAATATATGGAATGTCGATTTCTAGGGTTAGTTCTCCATTTTCGTAATCACACTTTCCGATATTTGTCATAGCCATCTTTATCACACTGCGTTCTCATTTACCTAGTACGCAGGTATGTATTACTGTAAAGCAAGATGTTGATATTTTAATGGAAATATAAGATCAAGGAATTTCAGATAATGAAAAAGTGGTGATTTCAAAAATGAGAATAAAACGTCAGTTCGTTTGTGAAGTTGAGAAGAGCACTAGAGCCTAAATCGAGCACTAGATTTTCTCCAAAATGAGCTTTCCCCGAGATCCAGCAGAACTCCAGGTCTTGCGAATATGAAACGGGTCTTTCAATTTTCAGGGAAAACTGTACAAAAATGCTGTTAAAACTTTCTTAAATTTTCTCAAAATAGCTACAATTTTCTCTTCAGTCTTTTTGTAAGGACAAGAACCCTTCTCTTGAAAACGATTGATTCATGAGTCGCTGACGTGCCCCGTGGATGTGCAGGTGAAGATGTTGAGCACGCAAATCTACGAACTCAATAGGTTTGTGCGTTGGAAGTATTCGCTAAGGTCAGTGTTGGGTCCATGAAGTGATATCCAATTTATGTAATGTGTTACTGGCCGCAATAACATGAGTAATCGAGTTCAAGTCGAACGAATGTGTTCACTCAAATAGCATTATAATTCAACGTAATCGCGATCTCTGAAGAAAGTACGTTGTTATAGCACTGGAAGTTTTTTTTACATGTTATGATTCATCATTCATTATTCCTGTTACAAACTATGCCGTAAAGTGTAATTATGCGTTAAGTTTTTCGTCTTCCATGCAAATTGCGCAGCGAAACATTGTTCTCGTAATAACAACGCCATTCTGTTAAATACTTATCTAATTATAAATTAATTAATTAAACTTACAAGTTCAGAATTTTTTAAGATGCTCATATAACAGCACGACGAAATAATTTTTGGGTTTGTTACGGAGAAAACTCGCCTATGCATATTATTTTCGTAGAGCAGGAGAGTACACAAAAACTATAAATAAAGAGATGACTTTTAAGAAGAAATTATTTCACCTATTCTGAAGTAATGTTTGATTCAATTTTTCAATTTTATTTCTTATCTTTGAAATTGAATTTAATGCAAACAGCATACGTGTGACAAAGCTTTCTGGAAAGGTGTTGTAAAGACGTTGCCTCTTTTCATTGTAGCAAAATAACGGCTCAGACGCGAGTGTCGATGTTATCGCCTCGATTGTCAAGCTACGCAATAACACCTAAAATACGAACGACATGTTTTCACGCAGTATCATTTATTTACTACTTCCCATTTCATGCCCCGTAAGGTCAAACACAAACCCCCGGCAGGGGGACAGGCAACTAATAATAGTGCAGATATGGTGATCCGGCGGTTCTTACGCCACATAAGGAGGCCAAAAATTGAACTCGAACCCGCGTCCTGCCACCCGCAAACCTGTCCCGGTTCGAGGCAGCGGCCTTGTCCCACCGCCAGACAAGGCGGAGGCGACAGCGGAGGCGGTGGAGGCGACGGCGGAGGCGGTGGTGGCGGAGGCGGTGGAGGCGGAGGCGGCGGAGGCGGCGGAGGCGGAGCCGGCGGTGGTATCGGAGATGGCAGAGGAGTAGAAGCACAGATTAAAAGACTATACATTGTGGCGTCGCGGCAACGTTTCCACGCGAGAGTGGCATTCTTGAGCCGGAAGCTGTAGTAAAAGGGCACACTTGAGCTAAAAATAAAGGGGCGACTGACAGGATGTGACTGCTCCAGGAAACATCCCATGCAAACAAGTGTTGAGAAAGGTTAATGGCGAGTCTGGGACGATTGTGCAAGACCCTTGGAATTGGCTAGCCATCGAGCCTGGGGACGCCGACAGCATGACGCCGGGTGGGGGAGACGGGGGTGTACATAAGGCGGGCGCTTTCTGCGCTCGCGGAGATTCAAAGAGATTCGTAGAGCTGCTTGTTATTCGACGGGCTGGGTGGGATCTCCGGTGCACTCCAGCACGTGGTTTCCGGGGCGAAGGCCGGTTTTGGCGCCAGGTTATGTAGGTACGTTGGTTACCTGGCACGTAACCTTCGATAGCATCGCATCATGCGTTGTACCTGCTTTCAAGCAGTGGCACTGGGCTTTAGGGCCTAGGGACGGTCGCGGGGTTTTCGCGGCTAAGGGGAAGAAAAAGGTTGCCGGGGTTTAATTAGTATTTGTAAAATTTCTTCAATTATTAGGTTCTGGTAAATAAATGTAAATATTGTTATCTTCAACGCAGTGTCTGTGTCATTCACTCCAGTACGTCACAACATCTTTCCTCTATGGTAGAAGTAGGCGAGCGTCGGCGACGGCAGTGGACAGAGGAAAGTTTAGACAAAGGCACCGACGTCGACAGCAGTGGTGTCGATGGCAGTGGTAACGGCGGGGCAGGGAGTGACAGTAAAAGGTGACGGAGGCAAGGGTGGTGTTAGTGGCGTCAGGGACAGACGACTGGGTTGGGGAGATGGCGGCGGACACAGAATGAATGGAGCGGCGGCGACGATGGTGACGGAGGCGGTAGCGGTGGACACGGTGGTCTTTGAAATGTTATTATGTGGGTAAGATTAACTCTAACCTTGTATTTTTGTTTTGTTTACTTTTGTTTTTTCAAGATAGTCCTTCTTTTTTTCCAGATCTGGGATTCTGGAGCACCTGCAAGAAATCCATCTTCTCAGAGATTTCGAACAATGAGCAAACGTATTTGCATAATTTGAATTGCAGTGACAACACAAAATATTTTCTAATAGAGACCATCGTAATTTTTAATGTTTAAATGGTAGCACTCGAATCGTTAATTCGTGTAGGGTTATGTTTACAACAGAATACTATCATCAGTCGGCGTCGAGAAAAGAAGAAATGTAGTTGAACTAGAATTTGAGGAAGAAATGCAAAGATAAAAAGTACGGGAAGGCAAATTAACTTGAGAAGATATAATGAATATCGAACAAGAAAATACATGAAGAGAAATCGCAGCGGAGGCGAAATACCAAAAAATCAACACACAAATATTCGAAAGAGGAATAAATTATGATTGTGGGGAAAATAAAGTTTGTATTGTCAGAAAGAAACTACACGATTAATATATATATATATATATATATATATATATATATATATAAATATATATATATATATATAAAGTATCAGGTAGTAGGGTACCGAATATGCGAAAAATGAGCGTGCAGGAAAGACACAAGGGAAAATTATGAGAAACAATGAATTATAAAAGAAAAGAGAATAGGAAAATTACTTCAAGTGAAGAAAACTGTTCGTTGACTAATAATGCAAGATAATAAAATGCAGAGAAATAAGTAAAAATCGAGGGGCAGGGTGAGAGTCAAGTTAGGCCAGGCAAAGCAAAGTCACTGCAGAGGAAGGGGGAAAAGAAAAAAATATGGAGAAAAACTGAGACGAAAGATGCAAGGGAAAGGAATGAAAGAGCTCACAAACGCTCGGGATATGTGAATATTTTACCTGTTCGCGCGAGCACGTACGTGTGTGGCCCCATCCCACGGACAAAACTCAACGAAACTCGCAGACTTCTCTTCTGGATAGGTGATCAAGGTCACCCTATTTTGATTGAGATGCCTTCACTTTGGAGAAAATAGCACCATGGCGGGGTGAAAGGGCAGCAACAGATTGGAAGGGAAGCGCCGTTTTATTTCTTCACACTTCTAGAGCCGCACGTACATGTTTTGCAATCAAACGCTCAATTTAAACATCTGAATCCGTCTCCTTAGCTTTCTTAAACCCACACTTCTGCATACACTGACGTCTCTACACTCGGTGACACGTCCATTGACACCTCTACACACACTGACCCCGTCCACGACCATGTGGACATCGCGAATGTCACCTCTACAGCCCCAGCCGAAGTAACCTCTCCCACCAGCATCGCTGCTATTGCTGCTGCCGTCGCCGTCGCCGCCGCTGCCGCTGCCGCTCTGGATGCGCGGACTCACGACAAGCGTGCCCGGACGGACAAAACTGGATCTGAGAGAGCCTGCGGAATACGATCACACACGCGAGTCGCACACACCGACGGATTAATCTTTCAAGAACGCAGTACTGATGTACCGATGTATTCTCAGTCTGAGTCAGTAAAAAACTACTGATTGACAGTGACTGTTCACTGATGGCGTCAGTTATAATTCTGCCACTGACAATCAGTGAATTGAACTGAACAAATCAGTGAAAATTTGTCCTCCTTTTGAATCAGTGAAACTTTACTGTTTGAATCAGTGAAATATGTGAAAACAGCAGCACATGAACCACTGAATGATCAGTGATCAATGGTGACGCGGCACTTTTACGGTGACAACCAGTGAAATGCTGGCGGTCATTATGAAAAGGTTCGCATATTTGCTGATTGTCAGCGAAACTACATATTTGGACTGTAGGTATCAGTGATTTTGGCTCTCACTGATTGAATCAGCGACAATCTCACTGATTCAGATTCAGAGAGTAAGAATCTACTGATGCGACTAAAGTACGTACTGATGCGACATTGATAACAAACATCGATGTTAATAATACATCGACTGAAAACCATCAATGATTTTCAACATCAATGTTTTACACATCAATAGAAATTCCTCACAGCCATATAACACAGCCATTATCATAATAAAACCATCGTAAGATCCCTCCTTTTTTACTCATGTCCCATCTCGAGCAACGCCGCAAAAAGCAATATCCACAAAATAGAAAGGTTCCAAAATCAGTACCTAAGAATAATCACTAACGCCCCTTGGTTTGTTCACCAACAACTCGCGACTTAAAGTAAAAAGGTTCTATCTAACATTTTTTCCAAAAATGACTTTATGTTATATTTGTAATGGTAGCGATGAGATTTACATAACCTCTAAGTTATATTGATCTACGAAGCTTAGTTTCTGAGATACAGATAAGGTAAAATGGTTCTATCTGCAAAACGTATGATCAAGTTCGGGAAAAAAGGTTCTATCTGCTTCACCGGGCAAACCAATCTGTTTACATGTATGTGGACATTATCTTGTTGGCTGCGCAAAGTGTCCAGGTATTGGAAGATCTTTTGAGAAGCAGATTTAATAGCAATGTTGTGTGAAAGTGAAATTGAAGATGCTGTTTTTGAGCATTCTTGTTCTCAATACGATCCTAATGCGGCAAGCAGTACTTGTGTTAAAGCAAAACAGTTCTGCATATTTTATAAATATCGAACTATTTATTGTTTATCGGGTTTAATTGGTAACATCCAGAATTTATAATAGTTCGGCAAAATTTGGCATTTGGATATACCTTACAACGCCTGAGTGAATGTCTTGCTAAATCAACGAATTTATAGGTTATGCGACACAAACTATTTGTACTCCACTTCACACGTTGATATAATACGAAAAAATTGGTTACCTGTAAATCCTGTTTACAACCCGGATTATTACGATTTTACTTCTTTTCGATTAATACGTAATTGTATTGTTAACCCTTCATTAGGAGCGCCTGTATCTAGTAGATCCAATCGGTTTTAAGAACTCAATATCTCGCTGTGTTGTGGCTGTATGTAAGTTTCGCAATCTGGTGGTATCGTGTAATAAGAAGGATTGGAAAAAAGTGCAAGGGTCGAAGAAACATCGAGCTGGCTTAGAACATTTAAATTACAGAGGCAATGTCATCAAGGTCAATTTAACAAAACTACAAATTGTGGAAATTTTTGTCGTCACAACTGCACTCTAATGTCACTCCAGAAGAGCAAGAGAGATTATTTATTTCGTTTTACAATTGGAAACTCATTCTGAAAAGGTCAGCTACATACTGAGGACATTATATCCTTTCCAGAAAAAACGAAATCCAACAGAAAATATTCTAAACCTTCGAAAAAATTCTAAACCTTCTAAATCTTCGTTTACAAGTTTTATGTTTCAAATAAAGAAATTATTGTGTGTAAGAAGTTCTACCTTAACACACTTTCTATAAGCCAGAAGATGATAAATAATGCATATTTACACAAAGATAAAATAACAGGAACACCAAAATTGGACGATTGAGATAGCAAAACTAAGGATAAAATAACAAAAGACGTGAAAGACAGAGTGAGGGCACACATTAAATATTTCCCTAAAACAGAGAGTCACTATTGTAGACCTAGTACTACTAAGGAGTGCCTCGCTTCCAACTTAAATATCACGAAAACGTATGTCCTCTACAAGGAATGTTGTGTACACGAAAGATGTCAATTTGTAAAATTATCTATATATCGGAATATTTTAATGAAGAATTTAATTTGGATTTCTTTCAGCCAAAAGCGGGCAGAAGCGAATACAGAATTAATGAGTTGGAAAATAATATTTCTAATGATTTAAAATTAAAATACACTGAAAACGTAGATGACAAGGAAAATAGGAGAAAGGAAAGGGAGGAAGATCATAATATCAATGATGAACATACAATTGTAGTGCCCTTTCATTAAAAAATGTGATAGAAATTCCGAGAGCAAACAAGTATTTTCTTCTATAGGAGAAAATTAAATTTATTTAACATGACAGTTCATGTTTTCCCAACCAAAGATGTATATTGCGCACTTTGGACAGAAATTAACACAGGCCATTCTGGAAATGACATTGCAAATGCCGTTTCCCAAATTTTGGAAAAAGTAATTCAAAACTCACCTAAGGTAAAACATTATAATGTGGAGCGACAGCAGTGTACCCTAAAACAATAATCAGATGATGTCTCTGGCAATGAAGGAATTTCTAACAAAACACCCACAAATCGATGACACAGTTTCAAAATACTCTACTGCTGGTCACTTGTGTATTCAGGAAGTACACAATGTTCATTACCAGATAGAGAAAGCTTTGAGAGTTAGTGAATTCTGGTCACCGAATTCTTTCAAGTGGATACATTTGGCAGTAAACAGAAAAAAGCCACTTAATATTATTCAGATGAAAACAATGCATTTTAAGGATTTCCATAAAAGCAGCAAGCATCTTCATTTTAATAAATACCTTTCTTCCAAGTTTCGCAATTAAGATTCACTCAAAGACTAGCTGAAGTAGAGTATAAAATTAAACATTCTGATTCACAATTTTTCACCGTAAATGTGCAACCATACATTTCTACAAGATAGGTGGCGAAAAGTTCTTCTTCCATCTATCCGCCTGTGCAAACGTACGAGGCGAAAGAGAAGTTTTTAAATAAGGAAAAGGTAGCCGATTTAGCATACATGTTGAAATGGATGCCAACTTTGGATCAAACTTACTTCATAGAATTGCTTAAAAAACAAAAATAATATTATGGCTACACGACATTTTACTTTAAAATGTTTGTAATATATCATTTCAAATATAAGTGTAATTCAGTAATTTACAATAGGTTACTTTTTTCCACTTCTAGTTGGCTAAGTCTAAGTAATGACATGAAATTAAAATTGAGTACTCTAAATAAGATTTTTACTAAAATGTAAGCATATTTCTTGAATTCTTTCAAATTTAATAAATGATACAGTTACATGTATATTTGCAATTATTTAAGTAATATACCAGTCAAATTTTCCTACCAACAAAGATAGAACCTTTTTGCTCGAACTTGAAAATGCGTATTGAGAGTAAAAAGGTTCTATCTGTAAAAGTAGGGTCTCGATTTCTACCAAAATTACAATGCTTTTAGAATAATTATCAGTCTACAGTTTTGTGCTTGGATGTCAAGTACACTGACAAAGTTTCAATACATTTAATAAAATTGTTTTTGTTTTAGAGAGGGACAAAACTTTGAAATGCTCTCCTATAAAATTTACTGCGGTGCAGATAGAACCTTTTTACTTTAGGGTCGCGAACTAACTTAACAGAGAACCTACAGCCAACCACTTTAATTACTTCGCATGTAACTTCTATTTGACCTTACCACAAATCCTCACTGTAAATGCTCTGAACCTTGGCCAAAATCGTACACAACCAACCCAAATTCTAAATAAATACCCATTCCAGTAATTCTCGAAAAAATTCGCTGAAATTGACAGTTAAAAGAGGTACCAAGATGGTTTCCTCACCCATCAATAATATTAAGTTTAGTGTGTAAGTTAGTTGTAAGCATCAAAAACATATGTGTAGTGTACGTTTATCTGATCTATGTAATATTCAATAAGAAAATAAATTTTAAAAAAAATCAATGTTTTCAAGCTGGTTTAGTAACCTCTAACATTCACGTGCAACAAATTTTATGACAGTGGTGTTTATAAATTTGCCACCACAAGAAAGGGCAGACCCTACGCGCACACAGCGTTTGTTGTATTTCGCACTTGTCATCGGGAAAAATGAAGACGACGAAAGAGGAAATACAACAAGGGCATCAGAGAGGGAAGAAATGGGAGGTCATATCGGGAGTGAGAGTTTGTCGATGAAGGTAGTACAAACAGCGTTTCTTTGGTTTGAACACAAGAACTAACATTATTACAGTTACTTAATTTTTACAGTAT
>JAHLJT010002406.1:174797499-174882872 GCA_031308135.1 Acheta domesticus | reverse complement strand
GTTTTAGGAAATGCAATAACCTGGAAATTAATTGCTCCCCGAAATGAATATATCGCCTCAGTGCCACAAATTCCAACGTTAGGTAGCTTGAAAAATGTAGATCAAGATCATAACGTAAGGTCATAAAGGCGGCAATGGTGTAGCGGTTTATCTTAACGGACTGCTATACCCAAGTTCGCGTGTTCAAACCCGATCGAAGCCGTGGATTTTTAAGAGCGAAAAAATCCTTCGTGCGCCTTCCTTCGGAAGGGAAGTAAAGCCGGCTGTCCCATGTTAGTAGATTTACTTGCATGTAAAGATCCTCAAGCCTAAATGAGCCTCTGAGCTTAATTCAAATCGCCTGTTTCGTCGCCCGAGATACCTTCTCTCTCCGCCAGTTGGTGAAAGGAATGCGCGAAATTGCGTGGTCAGATGGAAGAGTGGCCTGAGTCTCGCCACGTAAAATAAGGCATCAATGCAATTCAATTCAATAATTGAAGAAGTCTCTCCTGAGGTGATGGTAGCGGACCCGGAATCGGGGGCTTACTGATGACTTCATGCCACTCAGTTTCACTGAGGAAACAAAGGCCGTGTCCTGCGTCGGAATTTGGAGTCAGATGTCGTGGAGAAAATTGAATATTGTCTCACGAATTTCGGAAAAAACTGCAATCTCACAATTTTTCAGTATATATTTCTCATACCTAAATTTTATTTTCGTAATTTAAAAAATGCGGGACAATGCAGTATCAAGTATACGAGAGCATGAACTCTAGAAGATCTAGAGAAATTACGAGTATAAAAATGTACGAAGCACACAATGGAAAATAATTAATTTTTTAAGGACAAGTAAGATATAGAAATTTTTAGTTCTTGTTAGTGTTTTTGTTGTATCTCTGTATTAATAAAATCTATCATCATGGAGAAATTCTATTTAATTTTGTCATCATCGGAGATAGTGAACCTTTGATATAGTGAACCAAAACCGTTAGTCTCCAGGAGTTGGCTATAGCCGGAGTCGTCTGAATAGTGAACTTCTAATATAGTGAACCAATACCGTTAGTCCCCAGTTCACTATAGCCGGAGTCGACTGTATATCAACCTCTGATGTAGTGAACCGAAACCGTTAGTCCCCAGATGTTCACTGTAACTGGAGTCGACTGTAGAGTGAACCGAAACCGTTAGTCTCCAGATGTTCACTATAGCCGGAGTCGACTGTATAGTGAACCTCTGATATAGTGAACCGAACCGTTAGTCTCCAGATGTTCACTATAGCCGGAGTCGACTGTATAGTCACCTCTGATATAGTGAACCGACACCGCTAGTCCCCAGATGTTCACTGTAACTGGAGTAGACTGTATAGTGAACCTCTGATATAGTGAACCGAAACCGTTAGTCTCCAAATGTTCGCTATACCGGTGTCGACTGTATAGTGAACCTCTGATATAGTGAATCGAACTGTTAGTCCCCAGATGTTTACTGTAACCGGAGTCGACTGTATAGTGAACCTCTAATATTGTGAACCGACACCGCTAGTTCCCAGATGTTTACTGTAACCGGAGTCGACTGTACTTGCACCATGCCGGCTCTGTTCGGCTCCTTTGTCGAGGAGTCTCAAACCTCTGTCGCCCGCCGCTTGCACCAGCCCAGGTGCCGCCCGTGCTCCGTGTGTGTGCCTTGGTGCAAGATCAACAAATGACTTGAACCGCACAATGTGCGACATTCCAACTGTTTCTCGCGGGAAGACATTTTGAGAAGACATACATCCTGTTTCTGCACTTGGAAACAAAAATGTAGTACTTTTCTAATGTTATCAAGACAGCGTTTTTCAGGGTGGAGTTGTAAGCGACTTTCATTCCCGAAAACACATAAAAGTAGTGGTGTTACAACAGCACTTTCTCGCATTGTTTGTGACATTTGCAGTTTGGAAACATCCAGAGAGTTGAAAATAAGTACTGTACTAGCTTTTAGAATATGCGAAGTAGTAAAACATTGAAATTAGAATTTTGTACTGTTTGTTTATAAAGTATTGAAGGCGGAAAAACTTAAAATTCCATAGATTAGGCAGAGAAAGTTAGAATTTGCAGATACTTTAAAAATGCATTCCATGGGTAAAATAATTAGTTATTGGAATAATTAATGTGATACCACATTTCAAGAATTTTTGTAAATGGAATGTATGTGTGTGTGTGTCTAAGTAAGTAAGCGATTGTGTGTTTAGTATTCGACGAAACGTTAAAATTTGAAGTCAGATTTCCTGGAGAAAATTGAATATTGTCTCAAAAATTTCGGAAAAATCTGCATCTCACAATTTTTCAGTACATGTGAAAACACATAAAATTTATTTTGGTATTTTCAAAAAACGTCCGAGAAAGGAGTAGAGCAATTGTGTATGCAATTACCTTCAAGTGTCATTCTCGCCAAAAAATATCACTCCTGACTGTATTTCACGGGCTCGATGACCTCTGGGAGTTTCTTCGTGGCAGTAGAGTAACGTTTACCTGGGAAGGTCGCTGCATGGCACAGGCGGATCCAAGGGAGGCAACAGGGGGCATGCCCCCCCCCAAAGGCCTAGAGTTTTCCTTTACCCTCCTTTATTTGGCAAAATTGATTTCCATATTTATTTATGTTCGAATAATGTAATTATTTAAACAATACTTATGTGTATTATATCTACAGAATATAAATAATATACAATATAATAACAAATATGTTTATTACAGTGCGATTTTTTAAACTTTGCCCCTCAAGCCCCTGTGAGCACGATGGAATATCACAAGTAATTTCGGGTCTTTCTCGGTCCTGCCGCTAGATGTCACAGGATCGCTAGCACTGCTTGATACGGTCGCGATCATGTAATATCTTACGGCGCGACTGAGAAAGACGCGAAATACCGTGACATATTCCATCGTGAAGATGGACCGTCCGGGGCAAAGTTATAAAAACCGCACTATACTTAACAAAAATCTACGATGCAGCCAACGCCCCCCCTCCCAATGATCGTTTGGATCCCCCCGTGCTGCGTGGTGTGGCGAGGAAAGAGAAGGAGAGGTTACGAGATTGTTCACTTGCAGCCTTGCAAGATCGCGCGCTTGCCCTACCACACCACACACGCCGGTCCCCTCCTTTCTTTTATCCGCTCCCTATTCAGTCCCTTTCCTTCCTCGGTACCCTTTCTTCCTCAGCCCTCTCTTTCTCTTCGTCGGCTCCCCTTCCTTCCACAGCCCCTCCCTTCCTGACTCCGCCCTTCATCATCCTGTCGCTTCCTAGGCCGCGGTCTATCCTCAGTCTCCTCCCTGCCCAGTCCTCCCCCTCTCCAGTCTCATCCCTTCCTCAGCCCTCTCTTTCTCTTCGTCAGCCCCCCTCCCTTCTCAACTTCCTCCCTTCCTAAGTCCTTGCCCTGCCGCCCCTCACCTTCTGAACCTATTCCTTCTCAACCACATTCCTTCTTCAGTCCCTTTGCTTCCTCAGCTCCACTTCCTTAATCCTCTCCTTTTTAGCCGCCTTTCCTCCCTCAGTCCCCTCCACTCCTTAGGTCCTCTCTCTCTGTCACCTCCCTTTCTAAAGCCGCTCTCTCCACGTCGTGCCTGATCCGCCCGCTTTCCCTCGCCTACGCCAGGGGTGTCCAACTTGCAAGGCCTGAAGGGCTGCAACTAAATATGGTTGCGGGCCACATTTCCATTACTCGTGCGATCCACACGTGACACCGCCTTGTTGATCACGGCGTGTACCCACTGCTCAGAAACGGGTGGCGGGGTGATGGAACCATGCGTACTATCAAGCCGTACCATGCACAACGCAGGGAAGCACATTAGGATGATTTTGAATTATTGAATTTACTAAAAAACTCCTTAAATCTAAATGTAACCTATTTTACATTAAGGGGATGTTACCTGGAGAGATCGATCTGATGTTACTGCAGTCCATCTGATCGGGAGGTCCTAGGTTCGAGTCCCGACGGCGGTAGAATTTTCGACATTGGTTGTCAGCTAAGTCGATTACAGTCGCTGTCTGGAGGTGAATTCTAGCCCGGCTGCTCTCATCGGTATTTTTCTTGGTTTCTCCAATCAACACCAGGCGAATGCCGGAGCAGTACCCTAACAAACGGGCCACGATCTTTCCTTCCTCTTCCTTGTCCTTTCCTCACCCCTTACACACACACACACACATTTACACTAACACGTACTACACTACCACACATGTCGGGAGCTTACAGCTTGTCCCGGCTGGGGCGTTACCCCGCTGGTGGGAGACACCTAGTTGAGAGGAAAACCCGCTAGTCGATGGTAGGTCGGCGCCAGATCTCGCCATCCAGCGGGGAAAAGATCATCGCCATCTCCCGAGAAAAAACACGCACTACACGTATGGGACTAATGGACCTAAGTAGTTGACGTCAACTACTTAGGTCATTAGTCCAATACGTGTAGTGCGTGTTTTTTCTCGGGAGATGGCGATGATCTTTTCCCCGCTGGATGGCGAGATCTGGCGCCGACCTACCATCGACTAGCGGGGTTTCCTCTCAACTAGGTGTCTCCCACCAGCGGGGTAACGCCCCAGCCGGGACAAGCTGTAAGCTCCCGACATGTGTGGTAGTGTAGTACGTGTTAGTGTAAATGTGTGTGTGTGTGTGTGTAAGGGGTGAGGAAAGGACAAGGAAGAGGAAGGAAAGATCGTGGCCCGTTTGTTAGGGTACTGCTCCGGCATTCGCCTGGTGTTGATTGGAGAAACCAAGAAAAATACCGATGAGAGCAGCCGGGCTAGAATTCACCTCCAGACAGCGACTGTAATCGACTTAGCTGACAACCAATGTCGAAAATTCTACCGCCGTCGGGACTCGAACCTAGGACCTCCCGATCAGATGGACTGCAGTAACATCAGATCGATCTCTCCAGGTAACATCCCTTAATGTAAAAATAGGTTACATTTAGATTTAAGGAGTTTTTTAGTAAATTCAATAATTCAAAATCATCCTAATGTGCTTCCCTGCGTTGTGCATGGTACGGCTTGATAGTACGCATGGTTCCATCACCCCGCCACCCGTTTCTGAGCAGTGGGGTACACTGCCGTGATCAACAAGGCGGTGTCACGTGTGGATCGCACGAGTAATGGAAATGTGGCCCGCAACCATATTTAGTTGCAGCCCTTCAGGCCTTGCAAGTTGGACACCCCTGGCGTAGGCGAGGGAAAGCGGGCGGATCAGGCACGACGTGGGAGAGAGCGGCTTTGAGAAAGGGAGGTGACAGAGAGAGAGGACCTAAGGAGTGGAGGGGACTGAGGGAGGAAAGGCGGCTAAAAAGGGAGAGGATTAAGGAAGTGGAGCTGAGGAAGCAAAGGGACTGAAGAAGGAATGTGGTTGAGAAAGGAATAGGTTCAGAAGGTGAGGGGCGGCAGGGCAAGGACTTAGGAAGGGAGGAAGTTGAGAAAGGGAGGGGGGCTGACGAAGAGAAAGAGAGGGCTGAGGAAGGGATGAGACTGGAGAGGGGGAGGACTGGGCAGGGAGGAGACTGAGGATAGACCGCGGCCTAGGAAGCGACAGGATGATGAAGGGCGGAGTCAGGAAGGGAGGGGGCTGTGGAAGGAAGGGGAGCCGACGAAGAGAAAGAGAGGGCTGAGGAAGAAAGGGTACCGAGGAAGGAAAGGGACTGAATAGGGAGCGGATAAAAGAAAGGAGGGGACCGGCGTGTGTGGTGTGGTAGGGCAAGCGCGCGATCTTGCAAGGCTGCAAGTGAACAATCTCGTAACCTCTCCTTCTCTTTCCTCGCCACACCACGCAGCACGGGGGGATCCAAACGATCATTGGGAGGGGGGCGTTGGCTGCATCGTAGATTTTTGTTAAGTATAGTGCGGTTTTTATAACTTTGCCCGGACGGTCCATCTTCACGATGGAATATGTCACGGTATTTCGCGTCTTTCTCAGTCGCGCCGTAAGATATTACATGATCGCGACCGTATCAAGCAGTGCTAGCGATCCTGTGACATCTAGCGGCAGGACCGAGAAAGACCCGAAATTACTTGTGATATTCCATCGTGCTCACAGGGGCTTGAGGGGCAAAGTTTAAAAATCGCACTGTAATAAACATATTTGTTATTATATTGTATATTATTTATATTCTGTAGATATAATACACATAGTATTGTTTAAATAATTACATTATTCGAACATAAATAAATATGGAAATCAATTTTGCCAAATAAAGGAGGGTAAAGGAAAACTCTAGGCCTTTGGGGGGGGGTATGCCCCCTGTTGCCTCCCTTGGATCCGCCTGTGCCACGCAGCGACCTTCCCAGGTAAACGTTTACTCTACTGCCACGAAGAAACTCCCAGAGGTCATCGAGCCCGTGAAATACAGTCAGGAATGATATTTTTTGGCGAGAATGACACTTGAAGGTAATTGCATACACAATTGCTCTACTCCTTTCTCGGACGTTTTTGAAAATACCAAAATAAATTTTATGTGTTTTCACATGTACTGAAAAATTGTGAGATGCAGATTTTTCCGAAATTTTTGAGACAATATTCAATTTTCTCCACGAAATCTGACTTCAAATTTTAACATTTCGTCGAATACTAAACACACAATTGCTTACTTACTTAGACACACACACACATACATTCCATTTACAAAAATTCTTGAAATGTGGTATCACATTAATTTATTCCAATAACTAATTATTTTACCCATGGAATGCATTTTTAAAGTATCTGCAAATTCTAACTTTCTCTGCCTAATCTATGGAATTTTAAGTTTTTCCGCCTTCAATACTTTATAAACAAACAGTACAAAATTCTAATTTCAATGTTTTTACTACTTCGCATATTCTAAAAGCTAGTACAGTACTTATTTTCAACTCTCTGAATGTTTCCAAACTGCAAATGTCACAAACAATGCGAGAAAGTGCTGTTGTAGCACCACTACTTTTATGTGTTTTCGGGAATGAAAGTCGCTTACAACTCCACCCTGAAAAACGCTGTCTTGATAACATTAGAAAAGTACTACATTTTTGTTTCCAAGTGCAGAAACAGGATGTATGTCTTCTCAAAATGTCTTCCCGCGAGAAACAGTTGGAATGTCGCACATTGTGCGGTTCAAGTCATTGTTGATCTGCACCCAAGGCTACACACACGGAGCACGGGCGGCACCTGGGCTGGTGCAAGCGGCGGGCGACAGAGGTTTTGAGACTCCTCGACAAAGGAGCCGAACAGAGCCGGCATGGTGCAAGTACAGTCGACTCCGGTTACAGTAAACATCTGGGAACTAGCGGTGTCGGTCACACATATTAGAGGTTCACTATACAGTCGACTTCCGGTTACAGTAAACATCTGGGGACTAACAGTTTCGATTCACTATATCAGAGGTTCACTATACAGTCGACACCGGTATAGCGAACATTTGGAGACTAACGGTTTCGGTTCACTATATCAGAGGTTCACTATACAGTCTACTCCAGTTACAGTGAACATCTGGGGACTAGCGGTGTCGGTTTCACTATCAGAGGTTGACTATACAGTCGACTCCGGCTATAGTGAACATCTGGAGACTAACGGTTTCGGTTCACTATATCAGAGGTTCACTATACAGTCGACTCCGGCTATAGTGAACATCTGGAGACTAACGGTTTCGGTTCACTCTACAGTCGACTCCAGTTACAGTGAACATCTGGGGACTAAACGGTTTCGGTTCACTACATCAGAGGTTGACTATACAGTCGACTCCGGCTATAGTGAACTGGGGACTAACGGTATTGGTTCACTATATTAGAAGTTCACTATTCAGACGACTCCGGCTATAGCCAACTCCTGGAGACTAACGTTTTGGTTCACTATATCAAAGGTTCACTATCTCCGATGATGACAAAATTAAATATAATTTCTCCATGATGATAGATTTTATTAATACAGAGATACAACAAATACACTAACAAGAACTAAAAATTTCTATATCTTTACTTGTCCTTAAAAAATTAATTATTTTCCATTGTGTGCTTCGTACATTTATACTCGTAATTTCTCTAGATCTTCTAGATGTTCATGCTCTTCGTATACTTGATACTGCATTGTCCCGCATTTTTAAATTACGAAAATAAAATTAGGTATGAGAAAATATATACTGAAAAAATTGTGAGATTGCAGTTTTTTTCCGAAATTCGTGAGACAATATTCAATTTTCTCCACGACATCTGACTCCAAATTCCGACGCAGGACACGGCCTTTGTTTCCTCAGTGAAACTGAGTGGCATGAAGTCATCAGTAAGCCCCCCGATTCCGGGTCCGCTACCATCACCTCAGGAGAGACTTCTTCAATTATTGAATTGAATTGCATTGATGCCTTATTTTACGTGGCGAGACTCAGGCCACTCTTCCATCTGACCACGCAATTTCGCGCATTCCTTTCACCAACTGGCGGAGAGAGAAGGTATCTCGGGCGACGAAACAGGCGATTTGAATTAAGCTCAGAGGCTTCATTTAGGCTTGAGGATCTTTTACATGCAAGTAAATCTACTAACATGGGACAGCCGGCTTTACTTCCCTTCCGAAGGAAGGCGCACGAAGGATTTTTTCGCTCTTAAAAATCCACGGCTTCGATCGGGTTTGAACACGCGAACTTGGGTATAGCAGTCCGTTAAGATAACCGCTACACCATTGCCGCCTTTATGACCTTACGTTATGATCTTTGATCTACATTTTTTCAAGCTACCTAACGTTGGAATTTGTGGCACTGAGGCGATATATTCATTTCGGGGAGCAATTAATTTCCAGGTTATTGCATTTCCTAAAACCGACGTTCAGGTTCACTATAAACAATCTTCTTAAGCTCATTTGTAATGTAAATAAAACGGGACCAGTGACATAAGTGCACCATGAGAGTCCACTGTATCCGATTTCACTACAACCGGTGTTGACTGTACGACACAGCATTACGCGGCTAACACGGAGAGCTAGCAGCTTATACACAACCCCATGTCGCTCAATGAAATGAAACTAGTGGTGCTATCGAATGGCACATTTTTTTGTATTATTTTTCGGGAGTTCCACATACTCGTGCCAGCTGCCAGCAATCACCCCCCAAAACGTTTTTTTAAATTTCTTAATTTTTCGTTTTCCTTAATGGTAGAAAGGAAATATTAATTTTAGAATATTAAAGAACAGGTAAATCTCGTAAATGGCAATTTTCTCTGAACAATTTGGAGTCGTGTTTAACAAAATGGCGTTTTAATCAACATTTTCTTCCGGCTAGGGGGCCGTGGTCTATAGGAAATATACTTCCAAACGTTTCGTCCGTAACTGCGACGGACATCCTCAGTGGCGATGTCTCGGACGAAGAATCCACTTCGATGGTTCCCCGATGACTGATTGAGCCGCCCGGTCAGCGGGGATATTCGTACCAGCGAGACTGTGGTGGGGGCCGGCTGTTGATAGGCTCGGATCGGGAGATGTGGCGGAGACGCTCGCTGCGTGTTCGTGACTTATGTTTTTGCGTGCTTACACGGCTACTGTCACGTGTTTGTTGTAAATATGTTTTGGTTTTTGTCTGGCGGATAACGGGGATCCAAACCGGGTTAATTTTTACTCCCACCTCCTTTCTCTTGAAATTCCGGGGATGTTTGTGAATTTCAATAGCTTCACGATGTAACCTTGCGTGGTAGTGAGATGTGGTTTTCTAAAACATCCACGTCCCCGAATCTTATGTCATGTTCACGGTCAGAGAAAGCGTGTTCAGCTACTGCCGACTTATCAATGTAGCCAAAACGGCAGTTCCGCTTGTGTTCTGAAAGCCTGGTGTTGATGCTCCGTTGTATAGTACCAATGTATACAGCGCCACAGGAACATGGGATTCTATAGACCGCTGCTGTTGTTAATGGATCTCTTCTGTCCTTGGCAGATCGAAATAAGCTTCGGAGCTGTGAAGTAGGTTTGAAAATGGTATTTACTTTATGTTTTTCTAGTACTTTCCCTATACAGGTCCGTGATGTTCTTCACATAAGGTAGGGTTACTTTCAATGTTTGGGTGGCATTTGTTTTAGTGCGTGATGCATTAGCACCTTGCAAATGTTTGGTTTAGACTTTTCTTTACCACGAAATATCTGTCTTAAGTTATTGCGACATCGATCGAACCGACAACGGCGGTGATACACGTCGCAGGAACCTTAGATAACATACAACGACTGACATTACAATTTCTGAGCGAAGAAATAGAAAAGCCTACACAGGATTTCAGTGGAGAAAATTTCTTACATCCCGTAAATGTTATTTGAAGCACATACCATTAAAATTGTATTAAAATCGATGAAATCAGCGAAAAAATGCTTTAAAAATAAACAAAGAAGGTAAAAACATGACTTACTAGTAGAAATGCAAAAACATGTCATATAAGAATGGGTATTTCGTTTTGTCATAACATAAAATTAATGTATGTACTAAAAGGCATTGTTCTAAAGGGAAAAGAAAAAATTGACTTTTCATTAAAATCCACCTCGAAGAAATTAGTATGTAATTATTGAGAGACAATTTTTATGCTCTAAAAATCTTACAATATTGAAATGTACCAACAACGTCTCGTCATAGACTCTTACGAGATCGTTGGCATCATTCATCTAAGATGGTTATAATCGTGACCCGTTCCGAATTTATATTAAAATTTTGGGCGCCAGGAACAGGTTACGTTAATTAAAAATGACCAATGCTTCCACAGCTAATTTCAACAAATGTATAAATGTCCGGCTAGCTGGGTCAATGGGTCCCGTTATGGATAATCGCTATCGCCTAGATAGCCGATTACTTGATCTGCCAACTGTACAGTATGGCGAGGAATCTGAAAGGGAATAATTATCTATTTCTAACTATTTAACAATTTTGATTGACTAAATGAAAATCTTTTCATTTCCAAAAGAAAAAAAATTCAACAATTTATTTAATAATATTTACAATTGTTTTTGTCCTTAGGTCATGACCTCGTTTTAAAATATATCTTTTGTACTGCAGTACTTATTTACCGTCTTGGTCGCAGACGCCCCGCAGTCTCTTCTCACTTGAATGTAGGCGATCCCAAGTTCCGCTTCTCTCTTCTAATCTTGCGACGTTGCCGACGCATCCAGCCCTCACTGACTAGAATATCTACCGGTTCTTAATTGGTATTCAGAGTTCCTAGTCTTCCCCAACTAGCGGTAAAACATTACAATCCAAACCGCAATATAAGAAAAAACTTTCAAAGTCCTAATCGAACTTCCGATTCCGAAAAACTATTGAGTCTCACTCGAAACTTACAAGTCCTACTTCACTAATGTTGATCTCGCGAGCGATCTTTACTACTCGACGACCACTATCAGAATGTCCAGTTCTCCCTGTTCTTTCGCCCTGTTCTTTCGGTATCCGTCCTTCGTTCCTCTTTTTTAAAACAAAACGACAAAATAGACAGTCTATTCTCCCTTAGCCAATCCATTCATCTCTTATCAAACCAAGTAGCCACGCCCTCGACAGTCATTCCTTTTCAGACCAATCACACAATATTTTATCTATCTAGCGAGCGCCCCCACCTCTTCAAGGCCTGAATGCAGTTTGTTGACCTTGTCAACCACTGCACCGGCGTTGCTAAGGCTGTATATCGCCATTTGCATACCCTTCTGTCCAACCCATTTACAGCCAATATTATTAACAAAATATTATATATTTTGGTATATCACAATATGCTTTTAAAAGTATGCATTTATGATCTAAAATTCTGAAATATGTACTATAATATGCAATAAAATTAACATTATTTTATTTCCTGTATAAATCTTTCGTGGTAAAATTCAGGATTCAAGCATACTTGCAATGAAAAGATATATTTTTGTGGAAACATAATATGATATACCGCATTTCGCGGGGGAAATAATTGAAGTAAATATTCACTTTAGTGAAGTACATTGTTTTTGTTGCATTTCTTCTCTCTGGTTTAAAAAAATGTTATATAAAAATTATCCTACATGAGCACATATATTTAATTAAAAAAGAAAAACAAGGTGACGCAAACGGTGACAAGCTCTTTCTAATCAATGAACGCTCATTAACAAAATATATTGTATGATAAAATGAAATTATTTAGAGATAAGTCTCTATTTTAATGAAATATGCAAAATATGCGCCAAGAATTAACCGAATATGCCCCAACAGGAAAAATTGATCAAATGTGCACAATTATGCACTAACAAATCAATCTACAAAGCATCCAATTCTAATCAAATGTCAAGAAATGTTCACTTAGCCATGTCCTGAAGAAACGTACAAACACAGGCAAAATCATAGAAAAGCCGGTCCCTAGTAATTATTCTGTTTAATGCCTCTTATAAATGTTACTTGAGCAATGAATATCAAAAATAGCAGTAATCACACAATAATTGAGTTTGGGGAGACTACCCGCTGCTGAACGTCAACCACTATCCACCACTCGCGCAGATGTCGACTCAGCACCTGTCCATATTTTTGTAGAATATTTCTCCAGGCGCAGTTTTCGTGGCCAGTTGCCACAGGAGACTGTTGCTCGCGTACTCGCCTCTCCGCGAATTCCGTCACGCGTCCGCGCTGCGCGGTGCCCCATTGCAAGCACTGGACGTGACGTCAGCCAGCGGACGGCACCTCCCCTGAGACGCCGCGCCGGGTCATCTCCCGGCGCAAGCAGCGCCGAGGCGGCCTGCGCGGCTTCCACAGAGGAGGTGCAAGTTACGCACGAGGCGAAATCACCACTTGCACCGACTGCACTGCTGATAGACGGACGGACGAGTGGATGGGTGGGCGGAAGGATGGATGGACGGACGGGCGGACGGGTAGACGGGCGAGCGGACGGACGGGCAGATGGATAGACAAACGGGTGGGCTGGCTGACTGCTGGGCGGGCGGATGGATAGACGAAAGGACGGGCGGGCGGGCGGGCGGGCGGGCGGGCGGGCGGGCGGGCGGGCGGGCGGGCGGGCGGGCGGGCGGGCGGGCGGGCGGACGGACGGACGGACGGACGGACGGACGGACGGACGGACGGACGGACGGACGGACGGACGGACGGACGGACGGACGGACGGACGGACGGACGGACGGACGGACGGACGGACGGACGGACGGACGGACGGACGGACGGACGGACGGACGGACGGACGGACGGACGGACGGACGGACGGACGGACGGACGGACGGACGGACGGACGGACGGACGGACGGACGGACGGACGGACGGACGGACGGACGGACGGACGGACGGACGGACGGACGGACGGACGGACGGACGGACGGACGGACGGACGGGCGGGCGGACGGGCGGGTGGTTTGCTGTCAATCAATTTTTCGGCATGAAGGACCCATAAAACGTGGATTCTGACTATATCATTTGTTAGAGAAAGTAATTTCCTGCATTTAGGAACAAAATTTATCCATTTTTTCATTATCAGGGTACCTCACTTCGAGTTTTTCTGTCACAAAATTGCCGATTTCTGCCGCAGCATTACAATCCTTTCTCTTTTCGAGAAAGTAAATATTAAAATATCTTACGACGTGCAAAACTGAAAATAAGTGGATTACACAGAAAATAAAATGTAAGAAAATATCAAAATATCTAACTCCATGGACTGAAGCTACCAAAACGTTGCTGAACCAGAATAGCAAAAAAATGGTTTTCCAGAAAGAAGAATGCACACTACAAAAAAAAATTAAATACTCTCGTGTTGCTTTACAATAACAGTCTTCACGTACACTGCAGCAACATATTGTAGTGTAAATATATACAAAGTACAAACAGTTTACTTACTAAGAATAAGCGGAAAAACACAATCAAATATTGCATTTTCCAGTCAACATCGAAGCTGGTTCATTGTCTTTGGATTTTTCAGAGTTTCTGTGTATCCAACGAACCAACGGCTTTTTAGTGGCATTTACGAATTTTTGCGCGCATAAGAAATTAGTATATGTATTAGTTAATAATCAATATTGATGACTTGGTAAGTAAAAGCTATAACATCGATAGTATAATTTTTGAAATAAGAAACGAATGATATTATTTTTTAGAACATATAACATTTGGCGATCTTTTACGCACACTCACACGTTCTATGGTGACAATGTAACTTTTTGTACTCGCGAGATATCAACGAAATCCCCAAACTCATAAAATGTCGCTCTACTTTCGTGGTAATCCGCCACACAGCTGTGCAGCTGTCTGCAATATTGCGGGAAAACGGTTGTAATCTTTCCGCGATAAATAATCTTCCAAAAAAAGAGTTTTGACTGCCAATCCAACAGAAAAATATATGTCCTTCTGTGTAATGCCACTGATAGCAGTATGTCAAACTGACAGACGACACTGAACGGTGCCCGCTCTCCCCAATGGGAGCGATAACCCAAAAACTGTTGGTAAACACGACCAACATACTATCGCCCGCCGAACTTCTTCTGCAGATTTCCCTAATGGAACAATTTCTCGCTTTCCGGGGGCTGTAAAAAATGAGGTCGAGAAACTGGAGGTGATAAACAGTTTGCAAAACGAGCGGTCTAACCCGCCATTACACATACACCCAAACCTGCTTTCGCGAAAAAGGCCTTTTCACAGGGCACCCAACCCGTTAACCGCGAATTTTTTTGCCGTCGTCGTGGCGATTCCAAGGAAACAAAACGAAGCTCTACGAGGAGACAAACCTCAGGAATCCGTTGAGCGTTCGTTTACAAAGCGGCGATCGCCTGTAGCTCACGGCCGGGTGTCCGACGAGAGGCGGAAGGCTGGCAGGGCGTTTACCGGTCGCCGCGCCGCCGGTCCGTCTGCGGTGAAGCGGGACGTGACCGAAGAACTCCACTCCGACGTGCAATTGAGAGCATTTGGGGGAGGACAGAGGAAGTAAAAAAATGACGAAGCGTAAAACGGTTCGAGTATAATTCCTTTGGCTCTACTATACTGAACACGTTTTCGCCTCCCATTCGGCTACACACCGGGAGAGATGACTCAGTGCATCAACCTGATGTCAACTGCAGTCCCTCTGACCGGGCGGTTCTAGGTTCGAGTCCTGATGGCGGCAGGATTGTCAGCTAGGTCGAATTCAGTCGCTGTCTGGAGGAGAATTCTAGCGGCCGGCTGCTCTGATAGGTGGTTTTCCGTGGTTTCTCCGAACAACACCAGGCGAATGCCGGAGCAGTACTTTAACAAACGGGCCACGAACCACGCGCGATCTTTCCTTTCTCTTCCTTGTCCTATCCTTACACACAACGCTCACACTAACATGCGCTACACTACCACATACTTCCGGGAGAGCGGTCGGGAGCTTAGAGGTTGTCCCGGCTGGGCCGGTTCTCCCAGTGGGAGATACCTGGTTGAGGGAAAAACCCCGCTAGTCCACGGGAGGTCAGCGCCAGATCTCGCCATCCGGCGGGGAAAAGGTCACCGCCACCTCCCGAGAAGAAACACGCACTACACTTACGGGATCAATGAACTAAGTAGTTGACGCGCCTGGAAACACGAATCAATCAATCCAGCTACACTACATATATATAGTTAGTAAGTTCCAAAGATTACTTTATTAAAATCTTGACGAATTAAAATCGTTTCAATAAGTTCATTAATAAATTCGAGTTATATATATATATATATAATCATTATATATATTATTATATCATTATATATATATTATTATATCATTATATATATATAATCATTATTTACCTGGCATGCCATTGAAGTGAACCCTAATTAATTAATTACATAATTAAATGCTTTTACTTTATTAAAGAATTACTGTTACCTTCTTTGCAAAGAAGTATTGTTTTTACTGTCTTGTACGATGTCCTCCTTCGTGGTACATCAAATTTACGAAGATGATATTCTCTTCATAGCCCGCGTTGTTTAAAATCCAAGATCTACTGCGAAGATTCCGCAACAATCTTCCATCTTGTTGTCGGCGACTCGTTCCACGTTATTATATCAAGTTCAATGTTACGTACTAGTTCACTATATTTACATAACTATCATCAAAGTCTCATGAGGACCATTTGTGCTACAGGCCGAATTCATTTACTATAGTCGCTCCACCTACATGACACATCTGCTCGCGGTCGGCGACTAAAAATACTTTCTTTTACGATGCGGTCGTGTCGGTGACCAAATGCTTTCTGCTCGTATCTTGACCCTCGTGCCAATTGTCATCTTTTCTTGGATTGTTTTTCAATATGGCTACCCATTGTTCTCTTTGTAATAATAGTACTATTTTATTTTTGTTTTTCGGGTTCTAATACTTCGAATGAGCCACTGTACTATATTTTTTAAATTAATAGTCCCATCAAGGTATCAGGGTATGTCTCAGTATATTGGACGTCTTACCGCTTTTGTTGAGAGATTTATTAGTGATTCCGCCCGAGTCAACTCCAAAGGTCATTCGTCCCGTAAGTGTAGTCCACGTTTTAATCTCAGTCGATGGCGGTTGATTTTCCCTGCTGACAGGATCCGGCTACCCGTCGGCTAGCGAGGTTTTTCCCAACTACGTATCTCCACCCACGGGATACCGTCCCAGCCGAGACAAGCTCGAAGCTCCCGACACGTTCTCCCGGCATATGTGGTGGCGTAGATACATGTAAATGTATGTAACTAAGGGGTGAGGATAGAACAAAGATAGATTGCGGCGGTCAGTGGCCCGTTTGTTAGTCTATTGCTCCGGCATTCGCCTCGTGTTGATCGGAGAAAGCAAGGGAAACTACCGAACAGAGCAGCCGGCCGCTAGAACTTTCCTCCAGACAGCGACTGAAATGTACCTAAGTGTCTAGCTAGTGTCGAAAATCTTGCCAATGTGAAGCAACCTTCATAAGCAGAAACAAAATAAGGGACCATGTGAGCATTTGGCAATTGACCTCATTTGTTTCATGATTTTAATACACCATATAAAAAATTGAACAAAATACCTGTGAAACTAGACAATAGATAGATAGATATTTATTTCTGCAGGTAAGTTTATACAACTTGGTGGCAGAACACTACAATTTACAAATATCAGAGGAGGAATAGTAATACAATATAAATAAAATAAAATAATAAGAATATCAATAATAACAATAAAGGCAATAATAATAACAAGAATATAGCATTAACTCAACATTTTACAGCTATCCTATACAGACATTTAAAGTAATAAATTCACGACTTTTTAACTACATTGTACTCAACTCCACTTCACTTCTCTTCACTTTACTGTGCCTCACTTTAGTTCACTTCTCTACACAACACGTCACTACACTTCATTACAAATAGTACATTAAATATTATTACATTGTATATTCAATAACACAATGCATTTAATAGTAATAACAATAAAAAACAATAATAATAAAATAACTTTTAATAAGCTCAAATTACTAATTAACAATATTTATACATCCGTGGTCACGAGGTAAAAGATCTTAAGTCAATTTTTGGCGATATTGGGTTAAGTATTGAAACTACAAGTGAAGCATCTACATTTTATGTTAGTAAAACGACCGAATTCAAATGTTGCCTCCGTAACGAGAAAAAAGCGTTGGGAAATAGCGTTGAGCATAGCATAAGCGTTGTCTCAATAATCTAATCCTTGTTTTCTTCACACTAAGATTTTTGACTTAAGAACGTTTACCCTGTGACCACAGAAATAGTATTAGTTAATTTACTTTAAAATCTTTGAACACCCAGACGAAAGGACTAATTGTGAATAAGGCAGAAAGTAAAAAAAAACAACAAAACAAAAAAACGAAAAAAAAAAAAAAAAAAAGAAGCAACGCCCTGTCCCTGACCGACGCGGAGCGGCGCTGCTGCTGCTGCTGCTGCCGGCCTGAAGCGCTTGCCCGGGGGCGGCGCAGGGCGGCGCGGGGGCGGCACGGCGGGCGAATGACGTCAGCGCTGCGATCGAGAGCGCACTGACCTTGCAATGCCGTCGCCCCCGCCCCGCCCCCGCCCCCGCCGCACGCTGGGCCACGTCCCGAAAAGCTGGCCAAAATTTTACAATAAAACAGGCTTCACTTAGGGCAACAACTGCCTGGGGAGGATGCCTGGAGAGGAAAACCCTGCAAGCAACGTGAAGGTCGACGACGGATTTCATGTTCTATCGGAGCAGGGACACTGCCATCTTCCGAGCTATAACGCGAACTACACTGATAGGATTAATGGAAGCAGCCGTTGACGCGCCCGAAAACAGAAAATAAACAAAAAATTAAGTGATTATTTAAGGGATTTTGACCATTCAATTGACTTCAATAAAGTTCGAAGTGTCATATTGCACAGTTAGAAAAGTGGGTTTGCACGTTCTTGATTGTTTGCGTCAGTGCAAACACGTCGCTCGTAGGAATAAACACGTAGGCAAACAATGGGGAGCAAATAGCGATTCAGTCACAAAAAAGTAAACTGACAAATTGTTTTCGGTTTTGAGATTGATTCATGTCATCATATGTAGAATATTTAATACTTATAATTCGTTTCTTTGTCTTTAGATACAGAAAAAGTAAAAATTCCGCAACTTCCATAAAGAAATTACCGGACCCCTCCTAATTATTACGTAGCAAATTGTTTTAATAAAAGTGGCCAAAAAGTGCCATTCTGCAAATGGGACAAGTTTTTTGTACCAACAAAGTGGAGATACTTCCCGATTAAGAAAAATAATTATGAAATAAAATTATTATTTTGTAAAACAAAAAATACAGCCGTAAATTCAGTGAAAGGTGAAACTCGTCAGGGAGTGAGATTTTTGTAGTGTGTGTGTAGGAATAAATTCTTTAGCAAAGTTCTCTGGCAGAAATATTACTTTGCTGCCTCACAACGTTGCAGATTAGTCGGGCGGTATACAGGTTTTTTGGAAAGGATACTGTTTAACATTCGTATTACATTTCATTACATCTGAAGAACAATATTAGATCCACTAGGGCAAGGCCTTCGAGAGAAAAGCTGGATCCTAATATAAAGAAGGCAGTACGCGGGCCTATATAAAACTAGTGGTACACATACTTCCCCGTATTAGTTTCCATTTTCTTTGGTGCCGGCTAGCTATTCGGACTTGACACATACTCTTGCCAGCTGCCATCTATCGCCACCCAAAGTACATTTTTTGAACATTTTCTTAATTTTTCGGTTTCTAATAGTAGAAACGAAAATACTATTTTAAGAATATTAAACAACAGTAAAACCTCGTCGTTAATAGCAATTTTCTTTGTCAATTTTGAGCCATTTTTAAGAAAATGGCGTTTAAGCACTACAAAAAATTCGAAATTTGACGCTCTTTTTCACAGAAAATGTTAAGTTTCAAAAACTTTTATTGGATACCATTTCAAACATCTTAACTCACAAATACAATCGTGTTTACAAATTGCTGGAAATGAGCATATTAACGGAGTGAGAGATCTTAAAAAAATTGTGTAATATTTGAAAAAAAAAACAAAAAAATACCCAAAAATGTATTTTACGGCATATTAAAGAGTGCAAGTTGCACTATCCGTTCGAAAAGTCTGAAGGAAAAATTTGAAGCCATTTATGAGAGAGCGTTTGAGCATGTCTGGAAATGCGGAATTTTGAGCTTCTTTTCACAGAGAATGGTTGAATTTTGGAGAAACCTTACTTGACATTATTTAAATCATCGTTTTTAAGAAAATCTTGTTTTTGTAATTTTTCAAAATTGCACATGTTGCACGCAATATTGGGCGAAAACTATTAAACTTTTGAAAACAATGAACATAACCTTAATGAAAGAACTCAGTATGGAGAACAAATTTTTGTTGAAGGAAGAATCTCTATCTTCAATTTTGTATTTATAGGAATATACCGTAAAATGAAACCTTTTGCAATTTTCGAAAATTGAGAGTTAACCCCGAAAATCGGACCTATGTCACCTTTATAGGTGTATGAATATATTCTTACTAGATATTCAAAGAAAAAATTGAAGACATTTTTGAGAAAATTTGAAAATGTTCGGGGAGCTTCCTGTAAAGTACCACCAAAAATTAATGAATGCTTTTCAAAATCGCAGAGCTTCGAGTCTGGCCAGATCAACAGTGATTCATTCAGTTGGGAAAAAAGTCGTAAGCATGGTTTAGGCGCTAGTGTTGTTCACACACACCAGACGGACAGATGGACAGACAGATAGGCGGACGGACAAACGTTTCGAAACCATCTTTTTCGGTATCAGGGGACCCCAAAACATGTATTTCCGTTGAAATCTTGAAATCCATTTTCCGCAGCATTACTTTCCCTATACTATGTATATTACTTCGTATATACGTATGCATACGGGAATGTAAAAAGTAGATATTTATGAGGGTGTTGTTGTTGTTATTATTATTATTATTATTGTTGTTGTTATTACAATCAATTATATGGATATATTATTCAGGAAGATCTTCTTCCTTATTTCCTTCGGTGCTCGATTGTTCACACCGGTTTTCTCTGACTCGTGGTGTGTCAGAACGTCATACGAACAAATATTAACTTGTAAAATTGCATAAGATAAGGTACGATTAAAATAAAATAAATGTTGAAACCGTAATAAAAACCGATGGGACGCTTTGGTGTTTCAGCCGCCGCACCGACTGCCTGGGCGGGCGCCCAGGGGCTGCGGGATCAAAGGCGGCCCCAGCGGATTACAACGCCCTCCAAATCCCCTCGCCCGGGCACGATCCCCACGGATCGCCAGTCGCGCCGGGCCACCCACATTCCTGCCCACCTGTGCACAAGCCCGGCAGCAGCCATCTGCGAGTCACTGCTCTAATAAAACCAGTTGCAGCGCCCGGTCGCGTCGGCCGGGACACGCGGAGACTTCAACGCCCGGGAGGATATTTTCGCGGCTCGCCAAACCCGTCAGTCAAGGCGAGTGCCTCCTCGCGCCGAACTGGAGCTCAGACAAATCACTCAAGGCCGCGCCGGTGGCAGGTGATTTGCAAGATGTTGCCTTCGTCACGTTATACGGCGATCGGAAAAGCGCTCGCCTCACAAATCAAAACCGAGCACTTGCCTTGTGGAGATGAAATCGCCTTTCGCGCTATTCAAGGAGGTGCAGAAGTGAAGGTTACGTGATGCACGATGTACACACATGGGGACTAATCAACGACGTTCAATAAATACAGTCGTGCCATGCTAGACTCACAGCCGCAAGCCAATATTTTTCATTGCGGTACATACTATCGTGTGTTGAAAAGTGGTGTCATTAAACATGTACAGAGAAAATATATGTTACATATATTTTAAAAATATTTTCATGAGGATACAATATGTGTTTACCAGACGTAAAACAGTAGCAGGCTGTAACGGCAAACACACTGTAACTGCTACACTTTGAGTTGGGCATTGTGAGAGGAGTAGATTTAACACATTCATTTTTTCATTGCTGTTGGATATACAAGTCTGATCAGATATACAGATCTGATGGATTAGATGGCTAATTTATTGGTTTTTAGTTCATTCTAATGGCGATTGAGGCCAAACGATAGTCAGCCCCCAATATTCTGGGATAACCCGTATTAAAAGCGGGATAGGCATGTGACAAGAAAAGCATTACCATAATCACCTACCATGTTCACTACGATCACTGTTTCTACCACCAAGGATGCTACGGGCAGCTGCAAACAAATTCATTGTTGCATACTCCCGGCAAAACTTTCAGTTACAAGTTTGGTCTGCAATTACTCGAAGTGTAATGGTGCTACTGAAATGAACTAATAGCATTATCTCTATAGTATTTGGTGGTACTGACCGGTGCGGTAGCCGGCGTTGCTGAGGTACGTGGCGAAGGAGCGCGTCTCGTGGTGCGCCTGCCACGCGGCCGACGAGCAGTTCTCGTTGTTGGTGAAGACGTGGTGGTTGTGCACGTACATGCCGGTGAGCAGCGAGGAGCGCGACGGGCAGCACATGGGCGTGGTGACGTAGGCGCGCCGGAACTCCGCGCCGCCGTCGCGCAGCAGCCGCAGCGTGCGCGGCATGAAGTTGAGCGAGCCTGCAACACATCACCGCGTCACCACCACAACATGCAACAGATCTGCTACAATTCCTCATTATGAGGTTAAGTGAGCTGCAATACATCCTCACATACCACGCATCTAGTGTGGCGTCATGCAAGTTGCAATAATACACAGACGAGAGAGAGTTTAACTTATTGCTAGTTTATTGATAAATAAATCCACCACCAAAATAAAACTTAAGAATAATAGCTAAATGAATGTAATATATAGATCCCACTACTAGTAGCAATGTTGATTCTACGGCTACCAAACCCTCTCCTTAATTATGGAATGAATCCGATCGTATGAAGCACCACAGAATTCCTACACGACACGTCACTTGAGTCTCACTGTGTCACAGTACATTGCTGGCCCTAGCCTCCGCACACGCGGTCCGCGTCCCACCCGGCTGCTGCCTCCGATCTGCACACGTCGACTGCTTGAAGCGAATGGGGCCGGTGGAGCGTCGCCGCTCGCCTAGCTGGCCGCGCCCTTCCACCCTTCTCTCTTGTTTCTTCCGCCTACGTTATATCCTAACACCCCACCCTTAAACCATGGGGTGCCATGCCACCATTAAACCCTGTGTCACATCTATATGCACGCATCTATATTCAGCACCAGCAACAAATTTCGCTCGAATAAACATTTAAATATTGAGGCATGCTTTTTACGATTTTTTTGTTTACGTCTTGGATCTGTACCAAGTAATAAACGATATATTTTCCTTACTTATCAATTCAAGAACTCGGTAAAAATAAGAAATGTCATTACAATTATGAAGTAATATTATCTGGGCGGAAAACCAATGATCAAGTTCTTCATCTTCGCTATCGCTGTTTCTCTATTGTTCCTTATGCAATGCCATATTATTTTGTGATCCAGAATAGAGTTGTTGAAACGGTGCCGACATAAATTGTACTGTTTTCGCATGTGACTTACCTAACCAGAAAACCCTTGTGAATATCAAAAACAGTATTAATATCTAATATAAAAGCGAAAATAGTCATAATTGCACTCTCAATTTTATAGTGTCATCTCTAAAAGCAATTGCACTGTGTAATTAAATGAAATTTCTAATTTGATAGAACCCTCAAATATATTTTAAAAACGTATTGCACTATTAAGCACTGTCTGTGATATTAATTGAATAATATAATTCAACGTTATTGGTCAGCCTGACGTAACTTAATATAAAATAATTCATATATATAATTCGCCCTAAGGACTCCGTTTTACTGCAGTACGCTCCAAGTCCTGACCTGACAGTGGATTGTAGAGCTATACGCCAAAAAGAAAATACTTTTAGGCAGTCTCTAGTAAAAGCGGTTACTTTACGGTCATGAACAGCGTGCTAAAGGCTCAAATTATAGCCCGTGCTTCTTAATGTTCGACGAAGCTCAATGTTCCGATACAACTGTGAATGCAACAAAGAAACACTATAATTTCGCCTGATCAGTTCCAAATGATCCTAATATAGCGTGGTATCCAATTACGTGATTTACATACTACTTGAATTAAAATAAGTAGTCAATAGTAGTAGAAAGTCAGTAACGCTGTTCAAAAAATCGAGTGTATGACATACGTAGCGAAAATGATTTTATTTGCTCATAGGATTGCGCCATTCGACGTATCCTCATCGTGTCGCAACGTTTCCTACTAGCAAAATAAAATGTCACTTTTACCACTCGCATCGTAAACAACTATTTTTATGTCTTTTTAATGTGGTCCTCAAGAGATGATCAGCTTTTGCTGCTACGTTCCACCAGAATAAATATCCGCGGTGGCCTTACCTCTTTTAGAGGACGAACAGGAGAAGTTGGTAACCCAAGCGCAGCATGATATCGCGGTGGTAGAGGGGGTCATCGTAAATTAAGGGGGCACGTTAAGTCACTGTGTCCACAGGGAGCCCACTGGTCAACTTCTCCGACTTGTCGCGTCGCTGGGATGGACAATTTACATAATATTTTCTTGCTCTGAGCATTCTAGATATGTTTAAACAATTGTGACTGTTTCAGTTGAAGCAAATTAACTGACTGGTTACTTAGCCACTGCTAATGATTCACATTCATCCTCCGAACCTGAAGAATAACCGAATTGTAAGCGTATGTGCATTACCATATAAGATAATTCGCCAATGCGTCATAACCATGTATGAGAATTCGTCAATGATCAGAGTTAAATTATTTCGAAAAGCCGTAAATAATATTGATTACTTTTTCACTTACGCTACTTGTATGTATTTTGCTGATATATGCCACAATAACAAATATACACGGTGGAGCTGTCTCTTTTAAGGGACGAACAGAAGCAGTTGGTAACCGAAGCACAGCAAGACATGGCGGGAGCAGGGGAGGGGTACCGTGCTCCACACACCGTAAATTAGGGGGGCACGTAAAGTCACCGTGTCCCCAGGGGGCCCACTGGCCCACTTCTCCAACTTGTCGCGACGGCAGTTATGGTTTTCAAGATTAATTTTCTGGTTACACTGATATATCTTACTACAAGTTTACGAGTCACAGAACTATAGTTTGTGCTTCAACCACAAAGAGCGAAAGTGAAAAAGTAATCAATATTATTTACGACTTTTCGAAATCATTTAACTCGATTCATTGACAAATTATCACACATGCTTATGCGTATATGCTTTGCAATACGGTTTACACTTCGGTTATTCTTCAGATTCCAAGGATGAGTGTGAATCTTTAGCAGTGGCTAAGTAACCAGGCAGTTAATTTGCTTCAGTGTAGAAAGTCACAATTGAATAGTTACCCCGAAGAGAGATCTAACCCACAAAAGGAAAAGTTTTCATGAAAGAGAAAAAACCTCTAATCAGTGTAAATTAATTTATTTATTTAAAAAACTTACATCCAACAATATATTATGAATTGTGAATCACTGTGAAGTCACATTTTTGTCAACGTATTACCGCTTATAACATACTCGCATCGATCTAACATCTTGCTGCAGAGTCGCCAAAAGGAAAACTTTACCTAAAGAATAATATACTTTGGAATGGCCTGTGCACCCTCAGAATCGAGGGGGCTGTGTATTATGTCCAATAGATCACTATTCCACTGAAATCTCAATTTTCGACTTTTTGTGGGTTAGATCTGTATTCGGGGTAACTATTCAATTGTTGAAACAAATCCAGAATGTTTAGAGCAAGAAAATATTACGCAAATGGTCCAGGCGTTACCGAAATGCAACCGCACCAGACGTTTGCTTGCCTGAGAAGTCCGGCGCGTATGGGCAACTTCCCCCGACTCCGCTCTCATTTCCCCTGAAAATTCAGAGATGTGAAGCGTTGTTCTTTGAACCCTAACTCAATTCGTTGGCCTTGTTCTTTAAACTCTAACTACACTCTACTTTCGAGACAATGCACTTCAATATTATATCAAAGACTTATCAAACAAAGATTATATCAATATCAAAGATATCGTGGTAAATTTTTATATAGAATTATATAGATCTTATATAGATTAAATTTTATATAGAAACGCCTAGTTTATAAAATGCACTAGGTGTTTCTATATTAAAAATTAACACGATGTCTTTGACCAATCGAAAGACTAAATGCAAGTTCCACTTTTTTTTATATTTTAGTTCTATTTTTATACATTGAAGTGAATTTTGTAGCTTTTAAATGTTTTAATTAGTTCCGTACGATCGTCAATTTTTCCTAAAAATGAAGTATCTCAGTACTCTCATTACCAAATTATTGTGCTCAATCGTAGCAGTATTCCATAAGTGCCTTCCAGTCCATGCAGTCCTTTAACCCTCCGGCGGGCGCGTCCTATCATTTCCCATCAGCAGGCGCGTGCGGCACTTCGTACCGCATTTTTCAACTTCGATTTTCGAGTCAATAGTTATTACTTGTGTTATTGAATTATTTATGTTTTTATACATTTTATTTCATATTAACTAACTAAATACCAAACGAAATAATATTAATAAGAATCTGATCCAACACTCGCTCCCTCCGTGTCTTGGTACAGGTTACATGTCGGACAATGAATACGGTGAAAACGTGCCTGCTAACGTTTCTTCAGAAACAACGCATTTCAATTTGAATTAGTAGTTACTACTCCAAAATCTGTGTTATAAAGCTAAATAACAAAAGAGCAGTAAGAATTCTAATGGATAAAATACACAAATATTATACTTACATGACAAAGGGCGTACCGTACGGAGTGCCGCAACTGTTGCAGAGTTCTAATTACTAATGAATAACGGTCGATGGGCAGTGTCTAAAATTGTGATTTGCGTGTCATCCGGTTGAAAATATAATGAATGAAGAATAACTATGAGCTAATATGTGTGACACCAATTATTTACACGAAATCAACAAAAATGTAAGAATGCGGCACTGAGTGCCGCTATGCGCCCGCCGGAGGGTTAGCCTGATAGTGTTTCATGGTCCTACTCTATGCCTGTAGACAAGCAACATTTGGAGGCCATCCATACGAAGAGCTACGCGGAGTGGACGACTATTGACCTTTGGCAGCGACCTGGCAAGGCCGCATTTACGGAGCTCTGTCGGCGACCTTATGTGCAGCAGGATAATGTTAACAACGTGAGGAAAGGTGTTCGGGTGATGCAAACACGATCATAAAATAAATTAGTACCCTTATTAGCAAGGGAACAAGCCTTCTTGGTTGGCCGAGCACGCCGCAATGTGAACACAAGAGCACAAAGAGTCCAACCGCGTGTTTATTTTCGTGTAGAAAGTTAGTAGGATGCACTTACACGTGTCTGGATTCACACGAGGAAATAACAAACAAGAGCTCGGGAATCAACACAACATGTACGTAGTACTTAAAACGATATGAAATAGGAAGATATTATGCATGCTATTTGCATTCTCAATACGTGTGCGTTCCATGTCTGTTAATGAAGAATGAAACATGCACATTGACGTAGTAAATTACATCTCTTTAATATGCCTTTTGTATACTAAAATATTTTATTATGAACAATACAATTGTTTGTAACAAATCGCCTCGTTTAATATGAATTAATATTAATATTAATTCTTATTAAACGTGACATTAACAAGCTGCAATAATGTAATCGCATAATTCTAACGACTGCAAAAGAAACTATGTCAGCGAGTTCGCGAACCCTTGTGGGAACTTCGGCAATAAAGAATTTATGACCAGAACGTAACTAAATGAAAGGAACTGAGCAACATTTCCGAGAAATTCAGTGGATTTCAGGGAGACACTGAAGATAATTTCATTTACATAGCCACAATATGTATCCCATTTGTCATCTAAGTCTCGCAAGCATTCACAGATTCAGAGCATCACTAATTGCCACCAACAACAGTCTTTGTCTCACGCAATGAATTTCATTACGAATATTTGCGATGCTTGTTTAGCTAAGACCTTTGGTATCGATACTTTCAATGCCATCTGCTATCGAAGCAATTGAAATCAAGTACTGGATATAAATAAACTAATATTTGCCATTCAAAGATCTTCCAACCTTTAGTAACTAATAAGATATTTATTTGATAAGATGCGTGTAATTCCGTACAAAAATCGAAAAATAAATTTCATATTCAATTGCATTTGTTTTTTAAAAACAATACTAAAAAAGATGCGATTAAATTCGTAACGTAAAAATAAATTTACAGTAAATGGGAATTAAATTTTTTATGTCGATTTCACGATTATTTCAGCAGCATTTATAATGAGTTTGATGATAGAAAATAAACATCGATACTTCAAATTTTGGAAATACAACAACGTCCTATGCCGTATTTTGACAAAAATTAAGATATAAATGTCTTTATTGATGGCGAGGCTCAGGCCATTTAGCCTGCTCTTCCGCCTGACAACTTTCAAACATTTTTACTACAATTTATTTTGTGATAAAAAGGAGATCATTCAGTGATATATTACCTATGGCCTCAGCCTTCAAGTTCGTTCATTAAAGTGCTATTAATATTCAAAACAAATGCTAGACTAATTCGGCAAAATTTCCTAAACGTTTCTTGTAGTTATAGACCAATGGATGTGACACATTTTTACACGTACTACATTTTCAGTCTGATGTGAATTATTGACTCCCGAAACCTGAAATTAAAAGTTAACCATAGAGGAAACAGGTCTTTTCTCTACGGTTTAAACCTATTTTGCCCCACTGTTATTCTTAGACTCAGTCAATAGATATAGCCTAATCTTATTGATTACGAAAAATTCCAGCAGTACCGCCTCCGCGTATTCATGGATAGAGTTCGACCTGTCTATAACGACACCTGAGAGCCAAAGAGAGAAAGAAAGGAAGAATAAATAAAGAAGAAAAAATAAAGAAGAAAGAAACAAAGAAGAAAGAAAGAAGAAAGAAAGAAAGAGAGAAAGAAAAAGAGAGAAAGAAAGAAAGAAAGAATGTGAGTGAGCTTCGGAGGCTATTGCCTGAGCTAGTCATGGAGAAAGGAAAATAAAAAGGTCAGATAAAAACTGAGCTTAGTTAAGCCGCCGTTGAATACAGAGCACAACGTTTTAAATCTCTCTCTCCCCTTTCTCCCCCCTCTCTCTCCCCTCTCTCTCCCCTTTCTCCCCCCTCTCTGTCTCTCGCCGAGAGGGTGCAGGCGACGCATTAAAGCCTGACAAGTTTAATCTCCAATATCACCCGATTTGCCGCCTTTTTCATTCGCGCGGAAAAATAAAACAAAACCCCCTTTTCAAAGCCCATGCGTATGAGCAAAATTTAATTTTCGAAGTAGATGAAATATTACCTCAGGGAAATTTAAGTTTAATCACTCCCATCAGCAAGATACTCCTACTGCGAGCTTTACAGTATCAGAGTAACGTAAGTTTTCAATCCGAAGTTGGGTAAGGATGAACTACAAAACTGTTTGGATTCGAATTAAATATTAAGATATTTCACTAAGCTAATTCGTCAATTCTATAATAATTTTCAAATCGCACTGTCACTACTGATAGTTGAAGCTTACGAATTTTAATTGCGTAACCACGTAGGCCAACGATATCTGTAATGTACCGAAGGCCTTTTCCATTTAAAAGATATTCCAATGATGTTTATTAATACGGTGAAACCTGACTTAAGTGATCACAGTAGGTTCCAGATAAATATGGCTGCTTTTCAGGTGCCCGCTTAATAGAGGTTATTGCAATGCAACTTTTGCAATTTGCAACTTTTGCTCTTTGCAATGATGTTAGTATGCATGGCTTGTGAAAAAAATACATTTTTAATTACCCAATATACGGATATCGGAATAACGGACGATTTTTATTTGCAAACGAAATCTATAACAGTCAACCCAGTAGAAAGAAAAAATAGTAAAAAAATTAATAAATTAAAATTTCTCACATGTGCCCTTAAACAACTTCTATGCAAAATCTTTCAAGTTACCTGAACTCTTCTTCCTTTTCACTTTTGGTTGTTTTCTTCCCATTCGAGGACTTCATACTCAACTAAACTTGATGCTTCAGTCTCTCCCTAAGAAAATTGTTGTGCGCGTATAAAAATAATTTATTGGCATCCGAAACAAATTAATTATCACGCAAAATAAGGAACTCTCTCTCTCTCTCACTGTTCTACGTAATGTGGCAGTGCCCATTCCACGGAGACACTGAATACACAGTAATAATACGCCCTGGTTCAGCTTTTATAGCGTTCCGGATCAAATCGCAAACTCGTCAGGAAGTTGTGACTGTCCAAGTTAATATATGAAAAGAACATGACCGCTGGCCGCGTAGCCAGATGGCCGCTTAAAAGAGCGAATATTTTCACGTGTCGTATGGTCAGATCGGTTCCTCGAAGAAGGAGAAGGTACAAGTGGCCGTTTATTGAGATGACCGCTTAATCGGCATGCAATCGTAGGCTGTCCGGGTGACCCTGCGCTGAGGGTGGTGATGCCGACATTCCCACCATCATTTCGTGTGGTATTCTTCAGGGCTGGAGTGCGGTTTTGGCAGAGACAGCCGGACAGCCGAGCTTTGCTGCCTTTGAGTTTTTATTGTTCTCAAAGGGAGAACGGGTATTTGACATGTCAATGGGCATCGGCATTCCCACTTGGCAACGTTCTAAACGAAACGCAGGAATCTCCGTTCCTTTGCCTTTTTCCCTATCAGTCGTAAAGAAGATTTGAAGGTAAAACATTTTGACTGCTTTTAATTAATTCCGTGCTCTATCGCGCCCATTCATGTAAGTATTTTTACTATTCCAAACCAACATTTTTACGTATTCAGATTGTTCGTATACATGAATTTTCGATCACTTTAAGTAAAATTGAAGATGTTCAAAATGGTTTTTTGTTGATTTTTCCTATTAATTGTAGTCTTATTTTTGTTTCTCTTTGCTGAAGGGCAGAAATTGTGTAACAGAAGAAGAAATCAGGTATCTTCTCGAGTTACTGGAAATGGCTTGATGAAAATCAATTGACGCCTTTCTAAAATTTAAGGACAGCAGATTGCTTCATTTAATTAATTTGTCTATTTAATATAAATTTTAATAAATTTTATTTTTATTTTCTTTCTTTTATTTTGTTTTATAAGTTGTTCTTCAACAGTGTGTTATTTATTATTCTATACCTGAAACCAGCCACAGTTTTGTGATCTGTAAAATGTATTAACATTAAAATGTAACGATGAATAGTTCTGAGTTTTTATTTTCCTCCAATTAAATAATAGAGTTTTTGTTGGCGCAAAAGACTTTTTTCTCGAGGCAGTGATGTGTGGGCAGTACTTTTTTTTTCTCGATGTAGTGCTCCTTCGCGCCCGCTTTGGTGAGTATCAAGGGCGCGCCCACCGGAAGGTTAATTGACATTGATGGCCATTGCAGCAGGTTTCACTGTATAGAAATCTTCGTAGCTTACTTAATAAAACTGGCCTTAGGCCTCTGTCCAGGGGAGCTGCGAATACTTCAAGACCAGAAGATGTGTGGGAAGGCTCAGATGGTAGAAGGAATTGATCCCGTTGCAGTTTCAGTGCGGTGCGACGGCCTGCCTGCGTAGCGGAAAGGGAAAACGGCCGAGAGAGCAAGTGACTCTGCAATGTTCCTCGCATTTTCAGTCACGAAGCCTTAAATGCAGCTCGCTGGGTAGAAATCGATTAAATCAGGCATGTCAAGGTCGCGGGCAAGATAACAAGCTAACTGGAGATCGCGGGCACTGCGTCCAGAGAAATTGGCGCGAGATTTAAAAGTAAGGGTTCTACAAATTTCTCCAGAGTGGTAGTACGTCACTGGATACCTGGCTCATGATATCTTTGGGAGAAGTTATTGACAGTTATTGTCACAAATTTAGCTACATTAATTTCCATTTCTCTTTAAGGAAAAGAAATGATCCACAAAAATGAAATAATACATCAGTCAGATTTCAAATTCTCAATTGAGAGTAAAATTTTAAAAATTGAATCAAAATAATCTTGATTTTGTTATCCCGTTTACTTATGAATGATATGAAAGCACGAACTTTATACGTTCAGGTTAGAAGGTTTAACAGACAAATATTATTAAAAGCGCTGTCCCTAAGCGAGAATTGTAAATTTACTTCATATTATTACTAAATACAATAAATAACTGAATGACTTAATAACACAAAACGAAAACAAAGAAAGAATTCGTCATTTAAATATATTCCTTTCACTTAGAAAAGGTATTTATACAGAGTGTCCCACCAACTATGGACCACCCCCATAACTTCTAAACGGTTCAGGATATCGAAATGTAGTTTTAGATTAACAATGCGGAATCATGGGGCAAGTAACATGCCGTAGAGAAATTGTCTATAATATTTTTAGTTTTCGAGAAATTGAATCATCTTTGATTTCTTAAATGGAACTATATATTTTTTTCGCCAGCAATGGATAGATCATGAAAAGAGGAATAAAATGATGTATCATATGTTAGTATTTTGATGGTAATTGGAGTATAAAATTAGACTTTCTGACATGTGATTTTTAAGTAAACGGTCTTTTCTTGTAGCAGCCCTTGCAACAGTCGCCGTTGGTAAAGATGGCTTTCGTGGCGTCGAGACTGTTTCGTGGAGACAAGGTGTGTGAGAGGGGCGGCCGTGAGGGATAGAGGCGTAACTACAGCAATTCATGGTCTTGACATGAAGATCACATGAACAAACATCAATATGAAAGATCAGAATGAGAGAGTTTTGCCATTTGTTCATCTGAATTGAAATTTTCTTCTACTGAAATACCAAAGCAAAGATATTCAAAAAGAACAAAATAAAAATAATTTGTAGCGGAAGGACGATAATAATAAAGGTTCTTTTCAAACTTAGAAGAATCGAACTCAGTGTATTTTGGCAGAAACACGCTCTCGTATTAAAACGTGGAAAGGGAATGAATGATTAAAGATTATTATTTTAATATCTCGATTAACTCATTAAATAGTAGATAGGTAGACATTTCTATTATTATTTATTGTTAATAAACTTCTTATTTAAACGCGTACAAAAAGAACAATGCAATAAAAATTTTGAAATACTTTGACAGTCTATCAGTGTAAATTTAATAACATTAACACAAATGCACATCTGCAGTCACAACTGTTAATACTCATTGGAGAGTTTCACACTTCATAATGCCATGTGCTGCCACAAACTTGAAAATCCACAGCAGAAGACGGAAGTGTACTGTTTTCTTTTCCATTTATGAACAGCAGAAGAGGTACGGTTGCGCAGTGGACGAATAATCATCTTAATTAAAAATTGAATTTACCAACGAAGAGACGGTGGTTGGATTCTTGTTACGGTTGAAAATGATATTTATTGTTAAAGAAGAGAAGATAAATGCAGATAAATCAATGGAAAAAATCTCTTATTCTGATCGTTGAAATTAGTGTTTCTTAATGTGACCTTTGTGACAAGACCCTGGATCGCTTTACTTAGGCCTCGTACCCCTCATTGCCACCCCTCTCAGTCTCCTCTCTCTCCACGCAAGTCTTGACGCCGCGAAGGCCACTTTTCTGGAAGGCGAGAGTTGCAAGGGCTGCTTAACGAAATATTGTTCGTTTAATTCAAAATCACATATCAGAAAATCTAATTTTACACTCAAATTACTATCAAAATACTAACATATGATACATCATTCTATTCCTCTTTTCATGATCTATCCATTGCTGGTGAAAAAAATATATAGTTCCATTTAAAAAATCAAAGATGATTCAATTTCTCGAGAACTAAAAATATTATAGACAATTTCTCTACGGCATGTTACTTGCCCCATGATTCCGCATTGTTAATCGAAAACTGCATTTCGAAATCCTGAACCGTTTAGAAGTTATGGGGGTGGTCCATAGTTGGTGGGACATCCTGTATAAGGGAGAATTTAGTAAGAAAATAAACAAAATAGTAATAAGTAGTGAAGAATATAAACCTAATACAATTCTCTTTTATTTTATAGAAAAAAAATCTGGCAAACATATTTTCGTAGGAATCCACGATTCACCGCCTTGCACCGCTTCAGCTTGCGCATGTACACTCCTTTCTGGATTTGAAGGGGCGAGCAAGTAGCTTTTAGGGGCGCGGTTAACTAACGCCGACGTCCGTTGTCCGAATTGTTTAACCACTCTCTGTGAAGTCAGGCAACTGGAGGTACCACAAATTCCCGGAAGTGCGTCTGTGAACCCTTATTACTAATGGCAGGCACCCAGCCTGTAACCGAAAGGATGAAACGGCATTGGCTGGCTGCGACGATACAAGACAAACGACAAAAAATCTTAACGGAGGATTACTCCAATGTATACATGTTCAATGTTCCAAAATGGTCTAAGAGAGGTGTGGCGTAAAAGACACAAGGATTTAAAAAAATCTTCGTAAGATACTAAAGGGCGAAGCGAAAATTTCAAGACATGCTTGTCTTGAACTCGGCAATGCGAAAGGAGGAGAGTTACGTTTTTCACAGTGAGATTCATGTGTTTTCCCGCTCCCATGGCTCTTGAAACAAATCAACGGGTTTCTAGTGACTACTTGACATATTGTGTTAATTTACCTGGGTTATATACAAATATGCTACTACACATTACACCTCGACGCAAGAGGCGATGAGTGTAAGTGAATGTTCAATTCCTGCAATCCTCGTGGCAATTACGAAAATATTACGTCTGATCAAAATGTAAAAACGTGTCGTAAAAATGTCGTAAATACGTAAAAAACGACTGATCGAAATGTCAGTTTCTTAAACTCGCGATTCCCTGAATGTATGAAGGGGTTTTAAAACAAGTCTTAAAATTAATAACAAGGTTGCAAACGGAGAGGAACAAACATTTCACATATGACTTTGTGACGTGTGGGGATGTGACACGAATCTCAACAGCAAAAGTTAAAATTACATGACTCTGCTCACATAAGTGAGAAATAATGCGAACTACAATTTTAAATTGAAATAAAATAAAACTTATACAAATACCCAATGACACTGTAGATGATAAAACAGGTGTTATGTAAATACAATGAGAATTATTATTCTTTAAAGCTGTTAGTGTGGTGTATCCAGTATTATTCATAACCCATAATCCTTGTGCTGTATGACTACCAGCTGGCAGATTAAGTCACTTGTAGTCCAAATAAATTCATATGCTTATTTTTAGTCTGAACTTTGACCATTTTATTGGGAATGTGCGGGTATTTCTTCCCCTGCCGTGTCTCTCACCCTGAAGAATAGAGCGGCCTATTTAACATCACCGTCAATGAAGTTCTTTCATCACCGGCGTGAAAATACCGGCGCCACGACCCTCCTCCAAAGCTACCTGGCAGTTTTACTACCGTTTTCCTTTCGGGGCGGCCGCCGCCGCCGTTTCGCTCAAGTTCCCTTTGACCGCGTGCGGTTGTTTCCTTAACCGGCGAACGACTCGAGCCGCCCTCGAGTGTCTTTTCTCGCGAGGAACCGAACCGCCCCGACCCGCGCCCCGCACCAGCCCACGAAAGTGGAATGTTGGCGTTTTCGCATTCCTCGGATGGTTGGTCGCTTTACAGGTACTTCACACCCTCTCCCAGTGCGCGCAGCACGGTCGGTGGGAGAGAAGGGGGAGGGGGGCGGGGAGGGGAGGCAATTCGGGAGCGGAAAGCGACTCTTCACTCCGACAATGGACCACTGCTGCCAACCATGTGGGCAACCCTATCAGGGCAGCTCCATCAACGAAGACAGCTCGATGACACGCACAATGGGCCATTGCTGCCAACCATGTGGACAACCTCATCAGGGCAGCTCCATCGACGATGACAGCTCACGGTTTTTGAGGCGAAGAGAGAGAAGCTAGTGGTAAGACAGGGCTCCATAAAGTGCCAATGCCGCCAAAGCTGCTCTCCGTAATACAATAATCCCTCGACATCTGCGAATTCACGATTCGCGAGTTCCGAACATTCGCGACTAGAGAAATGCTACCATAGAATGAATGGTTATGTATATAATGAAACAAGAATGAATGATGCGTGAATGAAAAAAAAGAAATTAAAAAAATACCAAGACAATGTCAAAGCGAAACTTTACTTACGGTTAAGAAAAACAAAAAATAAAAATGTTCGTTTAAGTTATGCCAAAGTGCCACGTTAGTAACTAGTAAATTAGATTTAAGCTAAAATTAAGTTTGTTTTACTTAAATTTAAAATAGAAAAAATTCTCCCTCTGAGCTGCTTAAGCTGCAAGGCAGCAGCACACTGTATATCCATTACGACAAATAAATTCCCGTCTCCTCAGTGGTACTGTCGAAGGGAAATAACAACTACTAAGCTACCGATTTTAAAACTCGCGACTTGAACATTCGCGAGTGCTTTTGGTCGTACATTTTTTTGAAAGCGAGCAGATTGCATTTCCTTTATCAGCGTCATCTGGAAACCGCACTCGGCAGACACTGAAGCTCAAAATATTAAGTTTTTCAAAAATGTCAAATTTGGAATGTCAATTCGCATAAATAGAATAACAAAATTGTAAAATAATTCGATTAATTCTCTCTTTGTAGTTGCGCTTATTTAGTTCTACTGGAATTGATTCTCCGATATTCTTTTTAAACTGCTCCAGGAATCTAACCCATCTTTCTTCATTAAAAGATGGTCTCAACATTCGCGTATTTGACTTTCGCGATGATTTTGGGGAACCTAACTCTCGCGAATGTTGAGGGAATACTATTTTGTGAGTTACATTTAATATTAATTTTAACACGAGGGCAGCGGAAGCTTCAAGTGGGCAACTGAACCCCAATAACTGGTCACCAGCTCTACGGATTATTCTAAAACCGGCATACGGTTTATTCTAAAAACGGTTTCTGACATGTAAACAACCTCTAAGGAAATCTTGGAAACAGCTCACGCTAGAAAATTTAGAGAGCGTGTCATGAAATACATAGTATAAAAAGTAATGCCCGCGCGTAATATGTATTGGTAAAGAGACCGTTATTATCAAAGTCATTCAATTCCATCATGCCGATGGCAATCAACCAAAGAGTCGAAAACAAACGAGTTTGGAAGAAAGAATATCGTGCTGCGCCCCGTTTCTGCAAGTCAACTCCAAAAACTGCAGAGTTAAGAAAACCAATATATTTTTTCAAAATTTAGATATCTAATGGGTCTATTTCCCGCCGGATACATGTAATTATAAATATATGTTTAAAGTATTTGTTTGAATTATGTTAAAATGAATTGATTTTTTCATAATTTCAACCTCAAAGAACACAATGGCTCAAAAGGAGCAGGTTACGCCGTTCATGAAAATTAACCATCCAAGAATAATATTGCAGAGTTCAGCGTAATTTCACTACAAGCTTTGGATCTATGCGACAAGCGTAAAAAAAGAGGTTTGACCCTGGGGATATTCCTCCCAAATGTCGTTGCGGTATTTCATTCGACTGGAAATTTGTGGTGAAACTCATCGTAAATATCGAATGTTAGATACCTCCACGTAATAACACTACAAAAATTCATGTTTCCAATATGACTACATAACGATACAGGAATAAACATGAAATATCAGAACAAATTGGGCATAGTATACTCGTACAGGAAAATTATTTTTTCTCAATATCAGTACTAAGAAAAGTAATATGAAGCGAGATGTTTACATGGGTAACCCGACAGCATAAACCAATTCACCACATGCAATTTCCGATGCGGATACTCCAGTTTCAGTTATGAATGTCACGACTATTCACCAGTAACTGATAACTGTAACAATCAGCAGACGGAACTACTTAACAAGGCAACAACCCGGGAACCCTATCGGAGGCAACTAGCGTCTCTCCACCTTAGCGGTACTTCAGGTATTGGATGAATAGTAACACGCCCCTTGTCCCGAAAAGCTCAATGTATCAGAAATCAGTGACAAAATTAAATGAGTTGATTAAAATTGAAATGAAGATGTTTTATCCTTGGGAAGTAACACTTTTCGTTTGAGCTGTATTTCATTTTCTGGATGAATAACTCACTAGACCTTGTCAATACTTTCCTCAAATACACACGGTTTGCTCACCATCGCAACTTTGTTGGCAAAACCATTCACAGGGGGCGGCACGTGGGTGTGGTTTCGTTTAGCACTCCGGCCCCCTACCGCCGCCATCACCCTCGCAGCCATTATCAGAGCCACCATCCCCGCTCCACCGGCAGCGCTCCCCCCTCCCGACACTACACTACCACTGCCATCGTCAAGGTCATCATCGTCCCCGCCCCTGGCACCTCCTGACACCACCTCCACCTCCGTCAACGCTACCATCACCTCCACCGCCGCCGTATCCATCACAGCAGTCACCACTCTGCCACGGCTCCCGTCTCCGTCACCCCCCATCACCACACCACCATCATCACCACCACTATCGCCATCGCCATCAACTCCGCCATCCCCACGCACCCCAAACGCCACCATCTCCACCTCCGTCACCAGTACCATCGCCGTCGCCGTCTCCACCACTATTACAGTCGCCGCCGCTGCTTCTGACACCGTCACCGCTGCCACTGCTCCCATCTCCGCCTCCCCCGCCCACAGCCGCCGCCACCACTGCCACCGCCGCGTTAACGGACGGGCCCGAAGGCACGGGCCCAGGGTCCCCCATAATTCTTAAAAAATGTTTCATACTCTTTTTCTCAAAAAATAATATAAAAAAACGCATAAAAATGTGATATATGATTAAACTATACGCAAAAAATTGGCCTAACGAAGTGATGTGTCACGCATCATTGGATAATATTTATAATACGAAATGTTGCTGATTGATGCGTTTCAATTTTAAATTCTACAATTCAATAAAAGTAGTTTTCTTTCAATGTAATTATCAATATATGTTTAAAGTTTCTGTTTGAATTATGTTCAAATGAACACAAAGGAATGATTTCAAGATATTAAAAGAAACAAAATACAACGTGAATTGATAGGATTTTCTTTATATTTCAGCATCGAATTGGGGAGGGGGGCAGTGAAAGTAAGAATACGGGTCCCTCAAATTAACCCAGGCCCAAAGGCCTCTAATGTTCATAAAACTGCCATGTCCGCCCCCGCCTCTGTCGCCCCCCCGGGCACGTCACCGTTTCTGCCTCCGTCGCCACTACTGCCTCCGCCGCCGCAACCGCCATCAACGCCACAGCCATCACCGCGACCGCCATCACCGAGACCGCCACCCCCATCGCCAGCACCTCCATCACCTCCACCACCACCACCATCACCATCTCTGCCACCGCCATCACCGATCACCGCCATCGACGCCACCCCCATCACCATCACCGCCATCACCATCTCTGCCACCGCCATCACCTCCACCCCCACTGCCATCACCGTCACCGCCACTGCCACCGCCATCACCGCCATCACTGCCATCACCGCCCCAGTCCCCTCCGTTCAGCTGTCGAAAGGCGGTGACTGGCGTCGGCGCCGCTACCTGTCGCAGGTAGGCGCGCGCCCCCGTAGGGAAAGCCCGGCCAGCGCTTGTTTCCCGCTTTAATCTAAAGGAGCCACCCTCAAAGCGGGCGGGCGCGCGCTGCTTCATGCAAGGGCCGAAGGGCCAAAGGGCCGACGTGGCGCCGCCCGCACCTAACAGGAGACAGGCTGTCTGCGTCGCCCCACCCGCACGACGCCACGCACCGTTACAGGAAAAGCACACTGGGCCACTCTGCAAAACTGCAGCGCAATTTCAACCTCGGCGTTACACTGCTTGTCCATTAGGTTAACAGGACACATTGAAACAGACCTAATAAAGGAAACTATTTAAACGGTAAGAATTACTATTCGTATGAGCTTCTGAGAACTATGTTTCAATTGACTACAAGGTTTTTAACATTACTATAACATTAATTTATGTATGAAATAAACATTTCTTTTGGATTGAATTGATGCCTCATTTTATATGGGTAGACTCAGGCCATGAGGCCAGCTCTTCCGTCTGACCACGCAAATTTCGCTACGCTCCTTTCACCAACTAGGGGAGAAAAGGAGGTATTACTTTTGCAACGACCCAGGCGATTTGAATTTAACTCAGAGGCTTCATTTATGCTTGAGGATCTTTTACATGTAGTAAATCTACTAACATGAGACAGCCGGCATTACTTCCTCTTCGAGGGAAGACCTATGAAGGATTTTTTCGCTCTTAAAAATCCACAGGTTCGATCGGCTTTGAATTAGTGAATTTGGGTCCGATACGCTAACCGTTACACCATCGTCGCCGTATTTTGCAACGCGACAGACCGGTGACATTATTATTATTATTATTATTATTATTATTATTATTATTATTAATCTTCACCATCGACTTCATATTTGATCTAATTTGAAACTTGTTTCTACTTTCATCAATAGTATCATTTCTTCATCAATAGGATTTGAATACGAATCCATTTTGTTAGAGTAAAAATCCAACGACTACCATTTGTTCTGGATTGAAAAATGTCCTGACAATGTTGCAGGCTCGAAGAAGAAAGGTTTTTTTCCTACGACTTCACCAACCTCTGAAAGTATTCACTAAACGAATTATTCCTGAAGAACATGTAACTGGAGAGTGCAGACAGATTCCCTATTCCCCATGTCTATTTTCAATTTGAGAGTTTCCACATTACATTCGAAACGACTCCAAGAACTTAGGAAAATACTTTGTTGGCTTGAAATACTACTCGAATAGGTAGTAGTGAAATACTACTCGAATCAAATGGTGCGTTAGACAGTTTCCTCGATGTGCCAACAGTCCAAGAAAGGACGCAAGAAATATGCTCGAAACATCACAAAAGGACTGGAATGTATCCCAAACATCTACTCCTACACCTCCTCGATAACAGCAAAGAAATACCTCGACTAAACAGAAATCCCTCTATTCGTCTCTCTCGCCGCTATGATATATAAACAAGTTCTATTATTATGTTCTAGTACTCTTCTAATGTCAATTACCGTTGTTTTATAGTTCTGATAAGAAAGATACGGATAGTACTGATGAGTGACTTACTGCAAACTACAGTTGACTTTACATTATACATTTCTTTTCATATTCAATTTACAGATAATTTCAAATATGAAATAGATCGTAAATTTTCGGTATGTATAATAAAAAAAAAACTATTGAAAAAACGTCAAAAATCGGTCACTGGCTGGATTGGTTTTTCATCTTTTTTCCTGATCCATTGCGCAAATGCTACCCTTGTTTCCTTCTGGAGTTGAATGTTGCTCTCTATAAATACACGTTTTGTTGAGCTCTCCTTTTGCTAGTTGAGGTCGGTGTCGTGTCGGGAATGCAGGCAGCTATTTCGTTTGCAACACTATAAAATCAAATGTGTAGTTTGTTTACCCATGCAAATAATTCGGGAGCAATAATTTCGAGTTTTTAAATGTTGCTAATCATGCATTGTTCCCCATTCAACCAGTGGCGTATACTTCTTCCATACCCTGGGCTACCACTGACTTAAGAAATAATCTATGACTATATAACTATACATATCTTCGATAATTTCTTTATATCACATACGTAATTACGTACTATTATGTATATGTACACTCACCACCAAAACGTGTATGTCTTGCACAAAAGCGCACATCTAATTTACTCTGTCCGTTTACTGCCCACTGCCTCCGAACGTGTCATGAAACAGCTCGGGAAATCGGCATCCTGAGCCCTTGGCTGGCCCACATCTTACTAGTAGGAGGGGGAGTGAATCATGCAACGAACGCACGCTGTGTGGATGTTTTTCTGTGGCAGCGGTTACTTCCGCGTTGCCACCTGTTAAGAGGACTCATGCGCCGACGACTGAGCGATTTAATACAGATCTCAACAGAACAGATTGTATAGAACCTTGAAAAATATATCTCACTGAAAAAGAATGTGGCCTGTAATTATTGTCAATATAATTTATCTTGGCATACTTTTGTTCTCGTAATTTTGTCGGGCTACCGCCGGTAACCCCGGTAGCCCACAGTATACGCCATTGCATTCAACTAAACGTAGTAAAAGCAGAGATGTGCTTCTACGCGTAAAGAACCATAGTCTACGTCTACAAGTAAACAACGCGTAGACAACGGACACTGTGTAGACAAAGGTAATCTACGTAGACAACAGTAATACACCTTTTTTTTTGGGGCAGGGGCGAATCTAAGAGGGTCAGGCTTCGCCCCTAAGCCAAAATTTATTTATAATTATTGGATCACAATTATTGGAAATTAATTAAATCAGATCTAAAGGAGTATTAAGGAGTGCAAGTTGGAACAAGTTCCTACAGGTTTCTTGATATTGATACGGAGGTTGTCATTTCTTCATTAGAAATGATATATTTTGTTTGACTTACTGAATCGTAAATATTTTTAAATTACATTAAAACATGTTTCTACTACTACTACTACTACTTATTATAAACTTTTTTGGGTTATTTTATTTGGAAAAATAGTCTACACGGAATACATTGTCTACGTAGTCTATATGTAAAAAGAGTCACGTAGACTACACGTCGATGACGCGTAGACGTAACATTATAATCTACGGCACAACTCTGAGTAAAAGGGTGGGGAAGCGATTCTGGAGCTCAAGAAAACGTGCGCAGATAATACTTCTCCCCCGCCTGTCACATAAAGTTTTATTTCTTTTAAGGCGGCTTCATACATTCGCTATTCAGCGAACAGCGAGCAACAGCTCACCGAATCCCGAGAAGTGTGGATGGGTCGCTTGCTATTTGCCAAAAGACGAACATTCGGCGCTCGCCCTACCCACCGCGTGTCGGTCTTTTGGACACATCAAAGGAAGCGAACACATCAGCTGGTCGGGATCGGGCGAGCAGTAGCTCGCTGCTCGGCGAATGCCGAATGTATTGAGCCACCTTCACGCAACTGCACTCACCCAGCTCGACGTCCTGGTCGTCGGTGAGGATGAGCACGATGTTGGGCTTGCGCTCCTTGCCGGCGGCCGTGGCCGCGTGGTGGTGCTGGTGGTGCTTCTTCAGCTTGCCGCCGCCGCCGCCCGCCCCGCCGCCCCCGCGCTGCCTGGGCGCGTCGCCCGCGGCGGCGGGGGCGGGGCGCGCGGGCGCGGGCGGGGGCGGCGCGCGCTGCGGGGCGAACGGGTCGGAGGCGGGGGCGGGGCCGTCGCCCAAACCGGCGCCCGCCGCCGCCGCCGCCGCCGCCGCCAGCAGTCCGGCGGCCGCCGCCAGCACCAGCAGCAGCGGGGGCGGGGCTGGGGGCGGGGCCGGGGGCAGCGCCCGGCGCGGCGCGGGGGCGGGGGCGGAGCGAGCGACCGCCATGGCGCCCGCGACTCGCAGCTGCTCACAGATGCCGCTAGAGCTCGCGGCGCATCGCCCCCTGCAACACACACACACGCAATACACATTAGTAGGGGCGGATTTTGATGACCTAAAACATCGCCAAAAATGATCCGTAAAATACTCTTAAAATGTTTTGAAATGCCCTAAAAGCAAAGAAAAATGACGTACAAATGTTAATAAAATCAGTTCAGATAAAGAACTCAAAGTTGGACATGTTACTGATGCAATCGAGGTTTCTTTCTTTCGTTCAAGTGAACTCAGCTTGCAAACGTTTCATTTGGACTGTTCTTTACCAGGAATTTTGTCTTTACTTACCCTGAAATCGGCCGAACTGACAATGTCGCTGGCTGTTTGTTTAGTTATTAAGCCAACAAACATATACAGAGTTACAAAATGTAAACTGAACAAAGTACACATCATCACAAGTAAAACAACAAACTTAGCTAAAATAACGATACTCAGGAAATCTGTGGAGAACATTTGTTGCATCTGGTAAATATCATTTGAAGGAAGTATTATTAATATTATACAAATTTAAAGAAATCGGCAAAAAAATGCTTGAAAAATGTCGGAAATGGTAAAAAAAATTGACGTATTAGTCAAAATCGACGAAAAATGCAAAAAGGGACGTATAAAATTTTGGTAATATCCTTTTGTCATAACAAAATTAATATAATAAACGGCATTGTTCTAACGTGAAAAGAAAAAAATGGCATCTCATTAAAATCCGACCCTACATATTAGTCACGCATTTACTCGTACTCACAAAGTGCCGAATTTGAAGTGACGTAACATAATGGGCACCTCAGTGGTCTGAGCAAGTCACAACATGAGAACATCCACTTTAGCAATCTATCAATTTATTGTTTAATATGTATAAAATAAAATTATTGAGAAAAATGAGGAAAATGATAAATTACGAAATTTGATCTTGGCGTTCAGGAATCTTGATATTGCTGATGCTGAACGATCAAGTTTTGATTGCCAAGTGGTTGGCCCAGTTAAGTAATAACAAAGAATTGTGGGAAGAGATATCTTAGGTGCCCACTAATTTGTTCGGGTTGCAGCTCCACAGAAGCAAGACATCGTACTTTGCACATAAACTTGCTAGGGATGCGATGAAAATGAATGTGTATTCGGCCAACAAAACGCTCGCATGGCCGACTTTTTAGCTCGAACTGTCGATCTTTCCGCTAAATGGAGGTCACACTAAGTCCTACTGCCGCATACAATAGCGTCAAGTCATTACGTCTAGACTATACGTACTTGAATCGAAATAACTTAAATTCCTGGCTGAGATATATGTTTAATATGAAGTAATGTTTGATAAATCGAGAGATGTTTTTCTAAAAGAAACTTCATGTTCCAAATGCACTGGTGAAATTAGGTTAATGTTTCGCAGAAACCAACAGCAACTCATTACATTATTTCTCCTGAAATGTCCTGGCATTAATTTCGAGAAATGAACCCTAGATCATCCACAGGTTTTCTCATTGACAAAGTGACGAAAGATGCTTGTACATTCCGGTTAAAATGCTCAGTTCCGAAGAAAAATTCATGTTAATTTGACGTTCTGCCGAGTTGGAAGTTGGATCGTGTTCGCCGAAAGAACTTTTCCAATGCAGACTGTCCCACATGCTTCGGGAGCGTCTAGTGTGATATGGAGTAGACAGGATCATGCCTGACATGTATAAGAACTTTGATGGATTCAGCGATGGAACGTGAAGGCAGATTCAGAATATGACAACAGAAGTGAAAAGAAAGGGTTTCTATTTGATCAAAAGACATTAATCGTAGCTTCAACGCTTATTTGATCATAAATCACGATTAGAATATGATCTGGACAATACGACTCTAATAACAGAATTTAACATTATTCTGATAGGGAATAGAACGTTAGATTACAGGTTATTTAGTGCTGAAGGTATTTCACGGTGACTTGTTGAAAGTAAACACACGTTTATGCATATCAAACATTCATCGTGTCGTTAATCCACTTTATATATGTAAGGTAAAAAAAATAATCTGTCTTAAATATGAAAGATTTCAAGATAAACTTTTCTTGACTCAAAGATCAATTTTTCATGACGTAAAAATGTTCTCAAACTGAAACAAAGATATTCCTTCGACGTATCTTATTATAAGAAATAACATTCTGCAATTAAAACTACATTGTTAAAATATATCTGACAGTAATTTACTGAAGAAATTGAATGCACATTTATTGATAAATTCATAACTCTTGATTGGCTGAACACTGCAAAAGACAGCTTTATTTTTACTTGACACTTGGAGCACTTGATACAATTTGTGCGATATCCCAAATGACGTAGCGAATGCGGGACTGCGAAAAATGTAGCTTCTCCCCGTCCTACCCTCCGTTGTTGAAGATAAGCGTACTCTGGTTATCCGAGCACGTGCCCCATCGTTACACGATGTATGTAGGTCCACTTACATCATTCGTGAATCAAGAGACCACTAGTTGCTGATATTGTCTTGCGCTTCTACATTGCGAGCAAAAGCTTTTCCATGACGTTTTGCCCATTCGTCCTTGGGTGACAGCAAAAGATCGGTACAAACATTTTCGACGCTATCTTGACAGTTAGGTCGAATTCAGTCCCTGTATGGAGGCGAATTCTAGCGGTTGGCTGCTCTGATCTGTAGATTTCCATGGTTTCTCCGATCAACACAGGACAAATACCGGTGCAGTACCCTAACAAACAGGGACGGACCTCGCGCAATATTTCCTTCTTCTTCCTTGTCCTATGCTCACCCCTTACACACACACACACACACACACACACACACACACACACTAACATGCAATACATTACTACACATGCCGGGAGATTGCTCGGGAGCTTAGAGTTTGTCCCGCCTGGGGCGGTGTCCTGCTGGTGGGAGACACCTGGTTGGGGAAAGCCCCGCCAGCCGACGGCAAGTCGGCGCCAGATCTCGCCATCCAGCGGAGGAAGTTCACCGCCACCTCCTCAGACAATATTCCCTACACTTACGGGAATAATCATCTTAGCAGTTGACGCGACCCGAATCACTAAGAATCAATCAATGATCAATCGATTCGTACAAACAAAAAAAGTACTATTAAAAATAAACGAAAATCATGGAAGATATTTGCTGAGAAGTTTCTCAAACCAGGTTCACGCCGATTTCTTCACATCAATTTGCCAACTGCTGACTGTACAGGAATAGACAGCGACGATCAATATTCAAAAACAGTTTTCCAGAATGTTGATGTCAAAATCACAGCATTGCACGGCGATAACAATGGCAATTACACTCCACACAACATTTGACGCTGGGTCCCATGCAATTCGGAGCCCTACCTGCCGCGGTGTGCACGTTGCGTTGCCATCGTCCACGGAGCCCTCGTGCGCGCCTGCTGCCCCTCCGACTGCGCCCCAACCACTGCGGAGCCCCTCCGCCCCTCCATCCCCCCTCCCCCAAGGCGCCCCCGCGGCATCTCACGGAAGCCGCGCCAACTATACCTCCTTCGGACCAGCGCAGTATACAGTAATCCCTCAACATTCCCGAGAAATAGGTTCCCAGAAAACATTGCGAATATTAAATCCGCGAATGTTAAGTCTATCTTTTAATGAAGAAAAGCGTGTTAGGTTCCTGGATATCGAAAAACTGTTTCAAAAATTTTAAAAAAATCTGATAATCAATTACAGTAGAACTGAATAAGCGCTACTACGCACAGAATTCACAATTACCGTACCAAAATGAAGAAAAAAAATAAAATTGTTGAAATTTATTTTAAAGTATAGGATTGGTATTTTTTTTTGTTTCATCGCCCTCCTCGTTGTTTTAATATCCAAATATGGAAGAGTTTCTGCTTCTATTGTCACCTAAATTTCGAAGTTATTTCCATGTTCGGATCACATTCGAATGGCAGTTCCACAAGAGCTTTTTGATATTTGAACGCCATCAACAGTTTTGACATTGAAGTTGCTCTAGGACGCAGTTTCGCTTCCGTAACTTCATCATTATCGTCGAGCAGATTTTCTTCACACGTGATTTCCCGAAGCTCCTCTACAATGAGGTCATTATAATGATAGTTGCACAGATTCTGAATGGCGTTTCTGTTCATTTGGCGAAAACCCTTACCTCCAATTTGACGCAACTGAATTGAATTATTTTACAATTGTGTTGTTCTATAAATGTGAAATGACATTTCATCTTTGAAATTTTTGCAAAAAGTGGTACTGTGAGTTCCGACGTCTGCCGAGGTCGTGTCCCAGATGACGCTTATAAAAGAAATGAAATGTGCTCGCTTTCAAAAAAAAAAGTTCGGCTAAAAGTCACTCTTCAACACGACTTCAACACTCGCGAATGTTGAAGTCTCGAATGTTAAAACTGCTAGCATTTCTCTAATCGTGAATGTGGGGAACTCGCGAGTAGCGAATTCGAAGATGTCGAAGGATTACTGTACTGCGATTTTCCTTATTCTGCTGCTGACACAAAACAGCTGTTGACGGTTTCGTACAATCGGGAGCTTGAACGTTACCATACTGACGTCACTGCAGTGGCATTTAGAGTGAGATTTATTCAACTCTGCCCCTGGCAGGTATCAGCTGTTGACGGTTTCATCCAATCAGGAGCTTATATGACGCTACGATGTTCAAGCTCCCAATTGGATGAAACCGTCAACATATGGATTGATATTATCCCCATTGGATGATACCTACCAGGGGCAGAGTTGAATAAATCACCGTGTAAGCTCCCGATTGGATGGTAGCGAAACAGCTGATTTGTGTGAGAGGTACAATAGGAAAAATCGCACTATAGTGGTGGGTTATTCTCCGCAAGTGAGTGAATGGGGGAAAATCTACGAGTATTTCCAAAAGTTTACTTCCGTACTGGATTGATTGATTGTTAGTGATTCCGAGCATGTCGAATGCTAAGGTCATTAGTCCCGTAAGTGGATGTTTTTATCGCGGGATTTGACGATCTTTCCCCGGTGGATGGCGAGATACTGCGCCGACCTACCGTCGGCTAGCTCGGTTTTCCGCAACCAGGTGTCTCCCACCAGTCGGGCACGCGTATTTGAAAAAATATTGTTATTACAATTTTTTACATTGTTTACATTTAAATTGTTTAAAACATCGATGTTTCTAGAAAAGCATCAATGATTTGAAAATATGACATCGATGTCGCATTCCCACTTCGGACCAGAGCAGTGGTGTGTCATTCTCGGACCAGAGCAGTGGTCTTTCATATTGGATTGATTGATTGTTACTGATTCCGGGCATGTCTAATGCTGAAGTCATTAGTCCTGTAAGTTACGATTTTCATCTGGAGGTGGCAAAGATCTTCTCCCGCTGAATGGCGAGATACTGCGAGGACTTACCACTGGCTAGCGGGATTTTCGTCGACCAGGTATCTCCCACCAATCGGGGCAAACTCTTAATCTCCCGACTGGTCTCCCGGCATGTGGGATAGTGTAGTGCATGATGGTGTAAGTGTACGTATATAAGGGGTAAAGATAGGACAAAGAAAAGGAAGCAAAGATTGTGTGCGGTCCGTGGCCCGTTTGTTGGCATACTGCTCTGGCATTCACCTGGTGTTAATCGGAGAAACCACGGAAAACTACCGATCAGAGCAGCCGGTCGCTAGAATTCTCATTCAGGCAGCAACTGAATTCAACCTAGCATACAAGCTAGTGTCGAAAATCCTACCGCCGTCGGGACTCGAACCTATGACCTCCCGATCAGAGGCACTACAGTGATATCAGTTTATTCTCCGAGCCACCTCGCCCCGTCTGTCATATTTAAAGAATAGCAGAGTTCTTCGGAAATTTAACTAAATTTTACCTTTTGTATTATAAAATTCTCCACTTTTTTTTATTGATTCAGTAAATGTTACAAAAAATTGAAGTAAAAACACCTGTGCCGAAAAAATATTAAACAAAAGGCTATGTGTGTCAAATTCAAACGTACACACTATTTCTGTTAGAAAGTTGGGGACATTTCCCAACGCTACCAAACATCCAATCGTACGCAGACTGGTTTTATTGTTCTCGTTGCTCCATGCTCCATCATTAAAATTAAAGCGTCTTTTATATCAATAAACTAAAGCTGCTGCATTTAATATAAAGGAAATAAACACCAATAATTTCTGACAATTGTTCCACAACTGTTTAAGGAACTGTTACACATGTTACGGGCAACGAGTTACGTGACTGTTTCGGCCGGAGGTGTGTCCGCCGAGGCTCACGTTCACCCTCACGGGAAAACTGCTCCGTATCTCGACCCTTTCCCTCCCCTTTCAACTGCACCTCTCTGGAGGACCTCCGGGATGTGGAGGAGAATTTTAGAGCCCGGCTGCTTTGATCAGTATTTTTCCGTGGCTTCTCCAACCAACAACATGCGATCAACATCGGGAGAATGCCGGAGCAGTACCTGCCGGAGCAGTACCCTAGCAAACGTGAAACGGACCGCACGCGATCTTTCTTTCCTCTTCCTTATTATATTCTCAACCTTTACACACTCTTACACTAATACGCAGTACACTATCACATATGCTGAGAGACCGATCGGGAGCTTAGAGGTTGTCCCGGCTGGGACGGTGCCCCGCTGGTGGGAGATAGTTGGGAAACCCCGCTAGTCGACGGTAGGTCGGCGCCAGATCTCGCCATCCATCGGAGGAAGATCACCGCCACCTCCCGATGAAAAAGCACGCACTGCACTTACGGGACTATTGGTCTCTGCCGCTTATGCGCCCGGAATCACTAACAATCAATGAACTTCTCGTTGGCGGCGGGGGCGAGGTGCGAGTAGGGGCCGCTGGGGTGCCCGGCGCCCGGTGCGGGCCTCGCGTTGCGCTTTTGTCCGCCGCCTCCTCCCCTTCCCCCGCGCTGAGCCACGCGTCCCCCACCCCTCTCCTGTACGGGCTGACTTCACGGCGCAGGAATCCTCCCCGGCCGCCGCCGCGCCGGCAGGGTGGTCCGCCCCGGCGCCCGCCACTGCCCACTGCGGCCGGCCACCGCGCCCCGCGCTCACGCCGACTGACGCGTGTGGTCAGTGGTTCCGAAGAGCGGGTTCGCAGTTTTCCTATTGCGGTAGAATGCTGGAGTAGTTCCGAGAAGGAGTGTTTACACTTTTTTCCCCCTTTGATTATTAAGTGTAATCGAACACTTAGTTCTATTTTCTTTTTATTTCAGGGATGTACAACTTGCAAGGCCTCAAGGGCCACAACTTAAACCTTTATTATAATTCCGGGCCATGCTTTCATTACTCGGGAGATCCATCCCTGACTTTATTGTATGCTGATCGACACTTTGCCCGACTGTTCTGAAACGCGGGAAGGAGGGTGTGAAACCATGTGTGATATCAGGCCACACAGTGCATAACACTGCGCAGTTTTGTGAAACAATGACTCGAATTTTAGAAATCCCTTTTCTTTTAACATTGCTGTCAATCACAGCATTCGTAGGCTTCCGCGGCCGGAGTCATGTGGATGATCTTGGCTGTCATGGGGATGGTCGAAATGTCGGCAACTCAGCCTTCGACGCGGCGTCACCCGGACTGCCAAGATCACCCATTCGTTTGTGATGCCCTAGCTCGTAGTAGACTGTACGAACTGCAGCGGTGTTCTCTGAAGGAACACGAATGGGCTCCGAACGATTCCCTTTCAGTAACGTACCTGCTCTTGTTATGGGCGTCGATGGTGTAATAGCGTAATGGACTGTTATACTCAAGTTCGCGGGTTCAAACCCGATCCGTGAGTTAAGGGCGAAAAAATCCTTCCTTCGGAAGGGAAGTAAAGCCGGTTGTCCCCATGTTAGGAGATTTTCCTGCATGTAAAAGATCCTCAAGCGTAAATGAAGCGTCTAAGCTAAATTCAAATTGCCTGTTTCGTCGCCCGAGATAATACCTTCTTTCCGCTAATTGGTGAAAGGGGCGTAGCGAAATTTGCTTCGTCAGATGGAAGAGCAGGCCTCTTGGCCTGAGTCTCGCCACGTAAAATAAGGCATAAATTCAATTCATGATTGGATTGCCCAGTAGAAAGCCAATGGAGTATTTTCTTGTATTCCTAAAAAGCACCGTAGCTCTGCCAACAGCGGCGAAGATAAATCAAATCTTATTAACAATTCATTTAAAATATTACTGTTTAGTCACTGCTATTGTTTAGTTAATGTTTGATTCATTTCTTAAAAAATAACCATCTGTCATGGTACACACCACACCTTTGTTATAATAATTAGAATTTGTGGCCCTTTCGATTACAGAAAGAATACGTTTAAGTACATGGATTTGCCCTTCACAAATTCCTACCATCTCTCCATTGTACAGTAAATGACTGCTTTTCTCGGGGATTTGTTAGACTTGCGTCATGACGCAGGTAGAAATCATGAGAAACACAATTTTGTATACTTTTTCGCCATCCAGCTTCTGCGTGAGAACGCGGCCGAAAATTTCACCGAGTAAAGAGGTCTCAACACGAACTCTTTGGAGTTTGCTCAGACACAAAGGCGCGCGCCGGGCCAGACGAGGCAGTCTTGTCTCCCATTGACGGCTTTGGGTGCGAAGGGTCGAGGGACGGTCGCGCCGAAGACCTTGACAATTTTATGTGGATGGTCTATTGCTCTTTTGTCGCCCCAAAGAAGCAACTCGCGAGTGACGAGCTATTGAAGCTCCACGTGACGGCGGTGCGTGTTTGTAGCCTTTTACCGAGTGCTCGTAAATTGACTTTTCCGTCGAGAACTACGCGTGGCAATTATTAGACGAGTGCGCGCCTCTATCTCCTGGAACGGCTGATGGAGCCAACACTTGCTCAGAGGCGGCGTGTCAAAGGAGCTTCTTTATTGGGGGTCCACGTATTTTCGAGGCACGTGACTGGGACATTTACCCGTCCGAATTTCAGCATTTAATGAATAACCGTAGATAATCCGCACTGGGTAGCCGATTGTTTGATTATTTTGTTCCCGAGCGCGTAAACTGCAATGAACGGAAATGAGTTCCGTTAGTGTAGTGCATGTTCTTGTGGTGTAGCGACGCCGCCTTGCAACCGTCACTCCGTCCGGGCCACGTGGCATGGTGTCCAGATGTGCAGGCTAACCGCTCGCCACTCCCGCACGCCTGTGTATGCCCTGAACGAGGGCAACGCCACCCCCGCTGCTGTAGGGATGGACTGACCCGGCGGGATATAAAGACGGGTACAGCCACCGAAGTGGTCGCTAGTTTCCCGATTTTCCTGAGCGCGGTAATGACCGCCGACGCCCCACTCTACGGTTGCCTCCGGGTTGACCGAGGCGGGAATCGACGCAAAGCCGAACCGAACGATTTTCACTAAACAAAAACATTTTCACAAATTAAACCTTCACTGGAACAGCTTATGGCGCAGATATAAATCCAGCAACAACCATCAGTCAACGAGCGCATTTTTCTCACCAATTATCAATAAAAAAAATTGGCCGCAGGGACCAAACAGTCCTTTCAAGAATAAGATGTGGACATTCCAACTTAAGCCACCTATATCTATTGCAAAAATCATTTCCCCCGACATGTGAACTTTGCAATACCAGACTTGACCTAGACCACATCTTTAAAATATGCCCCAGATACAACTACCAGAGGCAGTCATTTGGATTCAAATACGAAGCAATCCTGCATTCATCAGAAGATCAAGATAAAATAATCAAATTTTGTAAATCTATCAACATATTTAATGAAATTTAATCCCATTTTCTTATATAAATTTTCCTTCCAAGTATGATTAAGACAAGTTAAAGTATATTGTAAAGTTAAACAATGTAAACATTGTTGGCATAAACTCTGTAATCACATCCAATGTAATACAATACTCGGATAGTCGCTAATAACCAAGATGTTGATGCGACTATAAATAAATCTATAAAAGAAAAACAAAACATTTTCGATAATGACCTCCCTGACATGGGCAAAAAAATGAGTTTCAGATCCAAATCAATAAACATTCTGTTCTTCCCCATGTAATGAATGTCCTGATAAGTAAGATTTGGATTTGGCAGGCCAGATCTTGCTAAAAACTTACACTGCAGAAGTCTGAACATTCACTATGTATTGACAGTTTTCTTTCAATGACAAAATATTTGCGCTAATAGTTGATAATTGCTTCACAACTTACATGCATATTTTTTATTCGTAGCATACTGTACTTTATATTCTGTACTTTTACTGTACTGATTATAAATTGTACTTTTTACTCAATACTCATTACTAACACTACTACATATTTGTTAGGATAAACATTCAAAAAAATATTTGTGAGACATTTGGAACATAAGACACGTATTCTTGACATCAAACGAGTTTAACAGCATCGCAAACCATGACCAATATATTAGAATAAAAAGCTTTGGATCGTTCTGTCATTCGAATATCTTTTCCCAATAGGACGTGTGTGGGGCATGAAAGCTAAAATGCAAATAGCAAGTGTGATAAGTTCAGAGCCAAAACGACTGAACAGATTCACGTGAGACACAGGACTGTAGAATTGAACTTTTGCCAACGTATTCCTCTTATTTGGAACATTGGCTCCGTTCCGATAACAAAGCAATCTCTTGGAAGAGAACACGGCAGAACAAGTGTATCGTAATGCTCTGACAGGAGTACGTGACAAATAGAAGCAGCAACCTGAACAGAATGCGAAATCATTCTACGAGGACAGATCGGAAAGTAACGCACAATACTTTTTCTCAGCTGTTATTGCAACTGAGCCAGAACTACGGAACAAAATTGGCGCGCGTGTTACTGTCGTCAACTTGTGAAGAGCAGAGAAGTACAGTGCGAAATTTGTGGGCCACAGGGCACAATCCTAGAGACATTCACAGGGACATGCATGGCCTATTGAGTGAGCCATAGCAATATCTCCAGGTGGCGTGCATACTTCCAAAAGAGCTATATTCCAACCAAACGAACGTACACGAATAGGGCATATTGAAACGAGTATCATGCTGGTAGGTATGTGTTGACAAGCTTGGCGATTATGTAGAAAAGAAGGTTAAAGGTGCAAGGTCTTTGGTGATTTTTTGTGTTTTGGTACTAATTAAATGTTTGGGCAAAAAATTATTGTGCGTTACATATCGATCTGCCCTCATAGTTTTTACGCTTTTGGAAGTAAGTGCTAGGTTCGGTGCATTCGCTACAACACAGCACATTTGTTATTTTTATTAAGCGCAGACCAAGGTGGAAGGAAACTTTTGGGAATGTTTTGCTTTCCACCGTTTTCTCTACCTATTTTCTGTTCACAAATCTTGCAGAGAATCCTTTATTCACATTTTATTGTTACAATCTATAACTGTTTCACGGGCTCGTGGAGTGGAGAACCATACATTTGATCTCCGAAATGTAATTTCTCTCTGACAGAAAAGGGCGTTTAAAATTCTCTTTATAAGGTGCATATCGGTGGCGGAAGGGCTTGTTGTAGCAAAGTGAACACGAAGAAGGATGCAAGTTGGAGAGAGCGACTGAGTGTATTTCCTGTTTCCGGGGGCGTCAACGTTGGCAATTTGTACCGTAAGTGTAGTGAATGTTATAATCGGGAGATTGGTGGCGATCCCTTCACACCGGAACGAGAGATCAGACGCCGACCTACGATTTCCACCCCAAACAGGTATCCTTCTCATTCGAGCTGAGGAAAATTTGTATTTGTATTTAGCCATTATATGTCCCGTTAAGGGCAGTTGGCCTCGGCTACGTTAGAACCCGGGGTTCCAAGTCGGTCACCCAACCAGGAACCCTCGATGTCTCGAATTCGCTTAACCTTCGTGACTACACGTAGTTAACGAATTCGACTAGCGAGTCCGGTTTCGCAGTCGTGGCCTTTCAGTATAGAACCACCCCTGCATTCGCCTGGATGACAGAGGGAAACCGCGAAAGCCCTCGGTCAGGATGCCCCGCACGGGAATTGAACCGGGGCCTCCCGAGTGCGAAGTCAGCACGCTATGCCCTGAGCCACTTCGCTCGGAAGCCGAGGAGTCCAAGGAACCTCCCCAGCCGAGACAAGTTTTACGCTCCCGATTGGTCTTCCGACACGTGTGATAGTGTGATACATATACGTTAAACTTTGCGTGGGTATGTATGGAGAGAGCAAGGGGCAATAATGACGAAGGGGAGAATGCGAGCGATCTGTGGCGGGCTTCTTCGGATACTGCTCCGGCATTTGCCTGGTATTCATTGGAGGAACAACGTAAATCTAAGATCAGAACAGTTGGTCGCTAGAATTCTTCTACAGAAACGGTTGGATTCCAACTATATATAGCTTTGGGCTAATTTCGCATTCATCGGGATTTCAATCCTAAGGACTAAGGAACCCTAAGGGATCTTCAACCTTCCGGGCAAAAGCTTAACACTTTTTAGCCCTTCAAGGTATCGTGTTGATGTAATAATCGGGTTCTTTTATTTTATAAAAAAGCGTTTGCACACTAAGTCGAAAAGAATGGACAGAATACAATTCGCTCATGAAACTGCAAAATGTCGTATCCAACAAGAACTAAATTCTAGAGGAGAGTTAAAAAAATCTGGATAGACTTTCAGAATTTCGAGTTAGTCAACTAAGTTTCAGTTATTTTTTGTAGTTAGTTTCATACTTTATCATTATAAAGAATAAGGATTTAATTTTTAAATTATTTTTGAATTTTGCAACATTTTGTTTTTACAAAATTAAGCAGGAAAATATTATTTTTGGAATATGACAATTTGCACGACGGTGTATTCTTAGAAAATGAATCATGTGATGTCGAAATATCAGTTTCATAAATTATCTGTGTTGTGACATTTTGCACTTTCATGAGCATATATTTTTACAACAAGTAATGTGAAATAAAAGAACATGCAGCGCATGCAACGAATTTCAATTATCACTTACCAATGAATGGCCATACAGTAAAACAAAGAAAACGATATATTAAAATGCAGAAAGGCAGAGTAATTGTTACTGAACGCAGTTTTACTCATTCAAACACTTTATAAACGCCACCCACTGAGTACTACTTTCTTAATTTCTGTTTTCTTATTATGTTTGAAAAAACTAATAACGGGGACAAAAGTAATAAAAGTTGTGGACCGGAACTCCATAATAATAACATCAACAACAAAAGAGTTTGCCTTATAAAGCAAGCCGTAGTCTATTATTGTTCCTCCTTGTTACGTAATACGGGGCGTAGAGGTGAAGCCAGTGGAGGGGCGTGGAGTGGGGAGTGGGAGGAGGGAGGGGAGGGGGAGCGCGCCGCCGAGGGCAAGGCCGCACAGCGCCGCGCGTTCCGCTTCGGGCGCCTTCAGGAATGAGGCTGGCGGCGGCTGCGGCGGTGGCGGTGGCGGGGGAGACGGCGGCGGGGGCGGGGGGCGACGGCGGCGGGGGCGGGGGCGGAGCGGTGGCGGCAGTGGGGCCGGGGGCGGGATCGACGGTGGCGGCGGCGGGGTGGGGCGGGGGCGGCGGCAGTCGTGGGGGCGATAGTGGATGGGGGCAGGGGCGGTGGCTGCGATGAGGAGACGGTGGCGGCGGGGGCGGGGTGGGGCGGGGGCGGCGGCAGTGATGGGGGTGGCGGCGGGGGGCGGCGGCGGCGGCGGCGGGGGGCGAGGGCGGCGGCGGCTGCGATGAGGAGATGGTGACGGCGATGGGGGGTGGGGGGCGGCGGGGGTGGCGGCAGTGATGGGGACGGCGGCGGGGGGCGGCGGCGGCGGGGAGGCGAGGGCGGCGGCGGCTGCAATGAGGAGATGGTGACGGCAATGGGGGTGGGGACGGCGGGGGTGGAAGCGGTAGCAAGGGGCGGAGGTGGCGGTTGGCGGCGGTGGGGCTGGCGGGGGCGGCGGGGTGGTGGTGGCGGCGGCGGAGGGTGGCGGCGGGGCGGCGGTGTCGGTGGCGGCGGCGGCGGAGGGTGGTGGCGGGGGCGGCGATGGAACCACTGCCTTGGTGATGGAGCAAGGAAGTGGCGGGGAGGAGGAAGGGCAGAGACTACCCTGGCACGTTGCCTCTAGCGTTGGCTTTAGTTTTTCTATAAACCATTTATTAACACAACTACAATACAAGTAATAAGTGTTACATCTAACAATATACATACTAACACATTTTGTGATACACTTGGCCATCGTCAGAGATCACGTAAGTTCATTTCAGAAAATAAATCACACAACAGGTCAGTAGGTTTCTTCCTTTTTAATCTTCTTATTTTTGCAGTAAAATCTAAGAGTTTTGATGCCTTAATTTTTTTTGTGAATCAGCACACGTCACTGTTGTTTTACTGCATACTCTTTAATTACTTCTACTTTATGTTTAAGTGACGATGCAGTTGGATCATTCGCATATAAATAGGTGAGTCGACCGCTTTGGTTAGTATCTTATTCTGAATTTTCTGCGTTTTCTGCACATGAACATTCCTGGCACAACCCCAAAGTTGTATACCAGACGTCCATATTGGTTTTAACACTTCGCGACCTTAAAGTAAAAAGGTTCTATCTAACATTTTTTCCAAAAATGACTTTATGTTATACTTGTAATGGTAGCGATGAGATTTACAAAACCTCCAAGTTACATTGATCTACGAAGCTTAGTTTCTAAGATACAGATAAGATAAAATGGTTCTATCTGCAAAACGTATGTTCAAGTTCGGGAAAAAAGGTTCTATCTGCTTCACCGCGCAAACCAATCTGTTTACATGTATGTGGACATTATCTTGTTGGCTGCGCAAAGTGTCCAGGTATTGTAAGATCTTTTGAGAAGCAGATTTAATTGCAATGTTGTGTGACAGTGAAATTGAAGATGCTGTTTTGAGCATTCTTGTTCTGAATACGATTCTAATGCGGCAAGCAGTACTGAAGAAGACGAGACACCGAGGCAAAACAGTGCTGTAAGCACTGTTTGTGTTAAAGCAAGAACAAACAGTTCTGCAAGAAGGCAACATATTTTTATAAATATCGAACTATTTATTCTTTATCGGGTTTAATTGGTAGCCATTTTGAAATTTATAATAGTTCGGCAAAATTGGGCATTTGGATATTCCTTACGACGCCTGAGTGAATGTCTTGCTAAATCAACGAATTTATAGGTTATGCGACACAAACTATTTGTACTCTACTTCACATGTTGATATAATATTAAAAAATTGGTTACCTGTAAATTCTGTTTACAACCCGGATTATTACGATTTTACTTCTTTTCGGTTAATACATATTAATGTATAAGGGTTAATAAATGTATTGTTAACCCTTCGTTAGGAGCGCATGTATCTAGTAGACCCAATCCGTTTCAAGAACTCAATATCTCGCTGTGTTGTGGCTGTACGTTTTCGCAATCTGGTGGCATCGTGTAATAAGAAGGATTGGAAAAAAGTGCAAGGGTCGAAGAAACATCAAGCTGGCTTAGAACATTGAAATTACAGAGGCAAGGTCATCAAGCTTAATAATTTAACAAAACTACAAATTGTGGAAATTTTTATCGTCACAACTGCACTCTAAATGTCACTCCAAAAGAGCAAGAGAGATTATTTATTTCGTTTTACAAATTGGAAACTCATTATGAAAAAGTCAGCTACATACTGAGGACATCAGATCCTTTCCAGAAAAAAAGAAATCCAACAGAAAATATTCTGAACCTTCGAAAGAAGAATACATTCGTTTACAAGTTTTACGTTTCAAGTAAAGAAACTATTGTGTGTAAGAAGCTCTACCTCAACACACTTTCTATAAGCCAGAGGATGATAAATAATGCACATTTACACAAAGATAAAATAACAGGAACACCAAAATTGGACGATCGAGGTAGCAAAACTAAGGATAAAATACCAAAAGACGTGAAAGACAGTGAGGGCACACATTAAATCTTTCCCTAAAACAGAGAGTCACTATTGTAGACCTATTACTACTAAGGAGTGCCTCGCCTCCAACTTAAATATCGCGAAAACGTACGACCTCTACAAGGAATGTTGTGTAAACGAAAGATGTCAATTTGTAAAATTATCTATATATCGGAATATTTTTAATGAATTTAATTTGGATTTCTTTCAGCCAAAAGCGGATAGATGCAAATACAGAATTAATGAGTTGGAAAATAATATTTCTAATGATTTAAAATTAAAATACACTGAAAACGTAGATAACAAGGAAAACAGGAGAAAAGAAAGAGAGGAAGATCATAAGATCAGAGATGAACAAACAATTGTAGCGTCCTTTCATTTAGAAAATGTGATAGGAATTACGAGAGCAAACAAGTATTTTCTTCTATAGGAGAAAATTAAATTTATTTAACATGACAGTTCATGTTTTCCCAAACAAAGATGAATATTGCGCAATTTGGACAGAAATTGACACAGGCCATTCTGGAAATGACATTGCAAATGCCGTTTCCCAAATTTTGGAAAAAATAATTCAAAACTGACCTAAGGTAAAACATTATAATGTGGAGTGACAGCTGTGTACCCCAAAACAATAATCAGATGATGTCTCTGGCAATGAAGGACTTTCTAAAAAAACACCCACAAATCGATGACAGTTTTAAAATACTCTACTGCTGGTCACTTGTGTATTCAGGAAGTACACAATGTTCATTACCAGATAGAGAAACTCTGAGAGCTAGTGAATTCTAGTCATCGATTTCTTTCATGCAGATACATTTGGCAGTAAATAGAAAAAAGTCACTTAATATTATTCAGATGAAAACAATGCATTTTAAGGATTTCCATAAAAGCAGCAAACATCTTCATTTTAATAAATACCTTTCTCTCAAATTTCGCAATTAAAATTCACTCAAAGACAAGCTGAAGTATAGTATAAAATTAAACGTTCTGATTCACAATTTTCCACCGTAAATAAGCGACCACACATTTCTACAAGATGAGTGGCGAAAAGTACTTCTCCCATCTATTCACCTGTGCTAACGTACATGGCGAAAGAGAAGTTTTTAAAGAAGGAAAAGGTAGCCGATTTAGCATACATGTTCAAATGGATGCCAATTCTGGATCAAACCTACTTCATAGAATCGCTTAAAAAACAAAAATAATATTATGGCTACGCGACATTTTACTTTAATGTGTTTGTAATATTTCAAATTTAAGTGTAATTCAGTAATTTACAACAGGTTACTTTTTTCCACTTCTAGTTGGCTGTCTAAGTAATGACATGAAATTAAAATTGAGTACTCTAAATAAGAATTTTACTAAAATGTAAGCACATTTCTTGAATTCTTTAAAATTTAATAAATGATACAATTACATGTGTATTTGCAATTATTTAAGTAACAGACCAGTCAAATTTTCCTACCAACAAAGATAGAACCTTTTTGCTCGAATTTGAAAATGCATATTGAGAGTAAAAAGGTTCTATCTGTAAAAATAGGGTCTTGGTTTCTACCAAAGTTACAATGCTTTTAGAATAATTATCAGTCTACAGTTTTGTGCTTGGATGTTAAGTACACTGACAAAGTTTCAATACATTTAATAAAATAGTTTTTGTTTTAGAGAGGGACAAAACTTTGAAATGCTCTCCTGTAAAATTTACTGCGGTGCAGATAGAACCTTTTACTTTAAGGTCGCGACTTGTTGATATTAGTAATTTATTATAAACGGGCAACTGAGATTCTCTTCCCAATAACCAGAATATTTTATTGATTTTCAAATTGAGCTCAGCTTTCTTTATTTTGACGTGCACCATTCAGCGCAGCTGAAGTCATTCCCAACTTTTTCTTTAATTTACCTTGGGTAATTATTCCCCATGAGAGGAATTTTCTCAATACTTGGTGTGTATTCCTTTAGATTTTCGTGAACCAGTTTAATGAAGTATTCCACTTCTTTATCCAGTTCCAATTATTTCCAGTTTTCAATGGAACGTTAATATTGATTGTTTCATCTAGATCTTCTTTGAACGCTTGCCAGATTGTAAATTTGTTACCAAGAGTTGGTTGAAGGGTTGGGGTGCGGGCACTGATATGGGCGGTGGTGGTGCAGTGACGGCGGCGGAGGAGATTGCCGCAGAGGCGGTGACTGTCGCGATGGTAACTTGGCGAAGTTTATTCTTTCGTTGTGACAGAAGCCTACATGCGCTTAGTCTCAGCAAATATTAATAGGGACACTATTTTATCAGGCGGGAGAGTTCTGTCATGTGCATGCGATAAGGTCTATTTATGCTAACCACTGCGAAATATATGGAATGTAAGGGGATTCACCGTTCGATTTCTAAGGTTAGTTCTCCATTTTCGTAATCACACTTTCCGATATTTGTCATAGCTATCTTTATCACACTGCGTTCTCATTTACCTAGTACGCAGGTATGTATTACTGTAAAGCAAGATGTTGATATTTTAATGGAAATATAAGATCAAGGAATTTCAGATAATGAAAAAGTGGTGATTTCAAAAATGAGAATAAAACGTCAGTTCGTTTGTGAAGTTGAGAAGAGCACTAGAGCCTAAATCGAGCACTAGATTTTCTCCAAAATGAGCTTTCCCCGAGATCCGGCAGAACTCGAGGTCTTGCGAATATGAAACGGGTCTTTCAATTTTCAGGGAAAACTGTACCAAAATGCTGTTAAAACTTTCTTAAATTTTCTCAAAATAGCTACAATTTTCTCTTCAGTCTTTTTGTGAGGACAAGAACCCTTCTCTTGAAAACGATTGATTCATGAGTCGCTGACGTGCCCCGTGGATGTGCAGGTGAAGATGTTGAGCACGCAAATCTAGGAACTCAATAGGTTTGTGCGTTGGAAGTATTCGCTAAGGTCAGTGTTGGGTCCATGAAGTGATATCCAATTTATGTAATGTGTTACTGGCCGCAATAACATGAGTAATCGAGTTCAAGTTTAACGAATGTGTTCACTCAAATAGCATTATAATTCAACGTAATCGCGATCTCTGAAGAAAGTACGTTGTTATAGCACTGGAAGTTTTTTTACATGTTATGATTCATCATTCTTTATCCCTGTTACAAACTATGCCGTAAAGTGTAATTATGCGTTAAGTTTTTCGTCTTCCATGCAAATTGCGCAGCGAAACATTGTTCTCGTAATAACAACGCCATTCTGTTAAATACTTATCTAATTATAAATTAATTAACTAATTAATTAAACTTACAAGCTCAGAATTTTTAAGATGCTCATATAACAGCACGACGAAATAATTTTTGGGTTTGTTACGGAGAAAACTCGCCTATGCATATTATTTTCGTAGAGCAGAAGAGTACACAAAAACTAGAAATAAAGAGATGACTTTTAAGAAGAAATTATTTCACCTATTCTGAAGTAATGTTTGATTCAATTTTTCAATTTTATTTCTTATCTTTGAAACTGAATTTAATGCAAACAGCATACGTGTGACAAAGCTTTCTGGAAAGGTGTTGTAAAGACGTTGTCTCTTTTCATTGTAGCAAAATAACGGCTCAGACGCGAGTGTCGATGTTATCGCCTCGATTGTCAAGCTACGCAATAACACCTAAAATACGAACGACATGTTTTCACGCAGTATCATTTATTTACTACTTCCCATTTCATGCCCCGTAAGGTCAAACACAAACCCCAGGCAGGGGGACAGGCAACTAATAATAGTGCAGATATGGTGATCCGGCGGTTCTTACGCCACATAAGGAGGCCAAAAATTGAACTCGAACCCGCGTCCTGCCACCCGCAAACCTGTCCCGGTTCGAGGCAGCGGCCTTGTCCCACCGCCAGACAAGGCGGAGGCGACAGCGGAGGCGGTGGAGGCGACGGCGGAGGCGGTGGTGGCGGAGGCGGTGGAGGCGGTGGCGGAGGCGGTGGAGGCGGAGGCGGAGGCGGAGCCGGAGGTGGTATCGGAGGTGGCAGAGGAGTAGAAGCACAGATTAAAAGACTATACATTGTGGCGTCGCGGCAACGTTTCCACGCGAGAGTGGCATTCTTGAGCCGGAAGCTGTAGTAAAAGGGCACACTTGAGCTAAAAATAAAGGGGCGACTGACAGGATGTGACTGCTCCAGGAAACATCCCACGCAAACAGTGTTGAGAAAGGTTAATGGCGAGTCTGGGACGATTGTGCAAGACCCTTGGAATTGGCTAGCCATCGAGCCTGGGGACGCCGACAGCATGACGCCGGGTGGGGGAGACGGGGGTGTATATAAGGCGGGCGCTTTCTGCGCTCGCGGAGATTCAAAGAGATTCGTAGAGCTGCTTGTAATTCGACGGGCTGGGTGGGATCTCCAGTGCACTCCAGCACGTGGTTTCCGGGGCGAAGGCCGGTTTTGGCGCCAGGTTATGTAGGTAAGTGAATACCGGGGACTTAACGTCCGATTGCATCCCATCATGCGTTGTACCTGCTTTCAAGCAGTGGCACTGGGCTTTAGGGCCTAGGGACGGTCGCGGGGTTTCGCGGCTAAGGGGAAAAAAAAGGTTGCCGGGGTTTAATTAGTATTTGTAAAATTTCTTCAATTATTAAGTTCTGGTAAATAAATGTAAATATTGTTATCTTCAACGCAGTGTCTGTGTCATTCACTCCAGTACGTCACAACATCTTTCCTCTATGGTAGAAGTAGGCGAGCGTCGGCGACGGCAGTGGACAGAGGAAAGTTTAGACAACGGCACCGACGTCTACAGCAGTGGTGTCGATGGCAGTGGTAACGGCGGGGCAGGGAGTGACAGTAAAAGGTGACGGAGGCGGCATCAGGGGCAGACGACTGGGTTGGGGAGATGGCGGCGGTCACAGAATGAATGGAGCGGCGGCGACGATGGTGACGGAGGCGGTGGCGGTGGACACGGTGGTCTTTGAAAGGTTATTATGTGGGTAAGATTAACTCTAACCTTGTATTTTTGTTTTGTTTACTTTTGTTTTTTCAAGATACAGTAGTCCTTCTTTTTTTCCAGATCTGGGATTCTGGAGCACCTGCAAGAAATCCATCTTCTCAGAGATTTCGAACAATGAGCAAACGTATTTGCATAATTTTAATTGCAGTGACAACACAAAATATTTTCTAATAGAGACCATCGTAATTTTTAATGTATAAATGGTAGCACTCGAATCATTAATTCGTGTAGGGTTATGTTTACAACAGAATACTATCATCAGTCGGCGTCGGGAAAAGAAGAAATGTAGTTGAACTAGAATTTGAGGAAGAAATGCAAAGATAAAAAGTACGGGAAGGCAAATTAACTTGAGAAGATATAATGAATATCGAACAAGAAAATACATGAAGAGAAATCGCAGCGGAGGCGAAATACCAAAAAATCAACACACAAATATTCGAAAGAGGAATAAATTATGATTGTGGGGAAGATAAAGTTTGAATTGTCAGAAAGAAACTACACGATTAAAATATATATATAAAAAAGTATCAGGTAGTAGGGTACCGAATATGCGAAAAATGAGCGTGCAGGAAAGACACAAGGGAAAATTATGAGAAACAATGAATTATAAAAGAAAAGAGAATAGGAAAATTACTTCAAGTGAAGAAAACTGTTCGTTGACTAATAATGCAAGATAATAAAATGCAGAGAAATAAGTAAAAAATCGAGGGGCAGAGTGAGAGTCAAGTTAGGCCAGGCAAAGCAAAGTCACTGCAGAGGAAGGGGGAAAAGAAAAAAATATGGAGAAAAACTGAGACGAAAGATGCAAGGGAAAGGAATGAAAGAGCTCACAAACGCTCGGGATATGTGAATATTTTACCTGTTCGCGCGAGCACGTACGTGTGTGGCCCCATCCCACGGACAAAACTCAACGAAACTCTCAGACTTCTCTTCTGGATAGGTGATCAAGGTCACCCTATTTTGATTGAGATGCCTTCACTTTGGAGAAAATAGCACCATGGCGGGGTGAAAGGGCAGCAACAGATTGGAAGGGAAGCGCCGTTTTATTTCTTCACACTTCTAGAGCCGCACGTACATGTTTTGCAATCAAACGCTCAATTTAAACATCTGAATCCGTCTCCTTAGCTTTCTTAAACCCACACTTCTGCATACACTGACGTCTCTACACTCGGTGACACGTCCATTGACACCTCTATACACACTGACCCCGTCCACGACCATGTGGACATCGCGAATGTCACCTCTACAGCCCCAGCCGAAGTAACCTCTCCCACGAGCATCGCTGCTATTGCTGCTGCCGTCGCCGTCGCCGCCACTGCCGCCCTTGAGGCAGGACTCACAAGCGAGCCCGGACGGACAAAACTGGATCTGAGAGAGCCTGCGGAATACGATCACACACGCGAGTCGCACACACCGACGGATTAATCTCTCACGAACGCAGTACTGATGTACCGATGTATTCTCAGTCTGAGTCAGTAAAAAACTACTGATTGACAGTGACTGTTCACTGATGGCGTCAGTTATAATTCTGCCACTGACAATCAGTGAATTGAACTGAACAAATCAGTGAAAATTTGTCCTCCTTTTGAATCAGTGAAACTTTACTGTTTGAATCAGTGAAATATGTGAAAACAGCAGCACATGAACCACTGAATGATCAGTGATCAATGGTGACGCGGCACTTTTACCGGTGACAACCAGTGAAATGCTGGCGGTCATTATGAAAAGGTTCGCATATTTGCTGATTGTCAGCGAAACTACATATTTGGACTGTAGGTATCAGTGATTTTGGCTCTCACTGATTGAATCAGCGACAATCTCACTGATTCAGATTCAGAGAGTAAGAATCTACTGATGCGACTAAAGTACGTACTGATGCGACATTGATAACAAAACATCGATGTTAATAATACATCGACTGAAAACCATCAATGATTTTCAACATCAATGTTTTACACATCAATAGAAATTCCTCACAGCCATATAACACAGCCATTATCATAAATAAAACCATCTTAAGATCCCTCCTTTTATACTCATGTCCCATCTCGAGCAACGCCGCAAAAAGCAATATCCACAAAATACAAAGTTTCCAAAATCAGTACCTAAGAATAATCACTAACGCCCCTTGGTTTGTCACCAACAACTCGCGACCTTAAAGTAAAAAGGTTCTATCTAACATTTTTTCCAAAAATGACTTTATGTTATATTTGTAATGGTAGCGATGAGATTTACATAACCTCTAAGTTATATTGATCTACGAAGCTTAGTTTCTGAGATACAGATAAGGTAAAATGGTTCTATCTGCAAAACGTATGATCAAGTTCGGGAAAAAAGGTTCTATCTGCTTCACCGGGCAAACCAATCTGTTTACATGTATGTGGACATTATCTTGTTGGCTGCGCAAAGTGTCCAGGTATTGGAAGATCTTTTGAGAAGCAGATTTAATAGCAATGTTGTGTGAAAGTGAAATTGAAGATGCTGTTTTTGAGCATTCTTGTTCTCAATACGATCCTAATGCGGCAAGCAGTACTTTGTGTTAAAGCAAAACAGTTCTGCATATTTTTATAAATATCGAACTATTTATTGTTTATCGGGTTTAATTGGTAACATCCAGAATTTATAATAGTTCGGCAAAATTTGGCATTTGGATATACCTTACAACGCCTGAGTGAATGTCTTGCTAAATCAACGAATTTATAGGTTATGCGACACAAACTATTTGTACTCCACTTCACACGTTGATATAATACGAAAAAATTGGTTACCTGTAAATCCTGTTTACAACCCGGATTATTACGATTTTACTTCTTTTCGATTAATACGTAATTGTATTGTTAACCCTTCATTAGGAGCGCCTGTATCTAGTAGATCCAATCGGTTTTAAGAACTCAATATCTCGCTGTGTTGTGGCTGTAAGTTTTCGCAATCTGGTGGTATCGTGTAATAAGAAGGATTGGAAAAAAGTGCAAGGGTCGAAGAAACATCGAGCTGGCTTAGAACATTTAAATTACAGAGGCAATGTCATCAAGGTCAATTTAACAAAACTACAAATTGTGGAAATTTTTGTCGTCACAACTGCACTCTAATGTCACTCCAGAAGAGCAAGAGAGATTATTTATTTCGTTTTACCAATTGGAAACTCATTCTGAAAAGGTCAGCTACATACTGAGGACATTATATCCTTTCCAGAAAAAACGAAATCCAACAGAAAATATTCTAAACCTTCGAAAAAATTCTAAACCTTCTAAATCTTCGTTTACAAGTTTTATGTTTCAAATAAAGAAATTATTGTGTGTAAGAAGTTCTACCTTAACACACTTTCTATAAGCCAGAAGATGATAAATAATGCATATTTACACAAAGATAAAATAACAGGAACACCAAAATTGGACGATTGAGATAGCAAAACTAAGGATAAAATAACAAAAGACGTGAAAGACAGAGTGAGGGCACACATTAAATATTTCCCTAAAACAGAGAGTCACTATTGTAGACCTAGTACTACTAAGGAGTGCCTCGCTTCCAACTTAAATATCACGAAAACGTATGTCCTCTACAAGGAATGTTGTGTACACGAAAGATGTCAATTTGTAAAATTATCTATATATCGGAATATTTTTAATGAAGAATTTAATTTGGATTTCTTTCAGCCAAAAGCGGGCAGAAGCGAATACAGAATTAATGAGTTGGAAAATAATATTTCTAATGATTTAAAATTAAAATACACTGAAAACGTAGATGACAAGGAAAATAGGAGAAAGGAAAGGGAGGAAGATCATAATATCAATGATGAACATACAATTGTAGTGCCCTTTCATTTAAAAAATGTGATAGAAATTCCGAGAGCAAACAAGTATTTTCTTCTATAGGAGAAAATTAAATTTATTTAACATGACAGTTCATGTTTTCCCAACCAAAGATGTATATTGCGCACTTTGGACAGAAATTAACACAGGCCATTCTGGAAATGACATTGCAAATGCCGTTTCCCAAATTTTGGAAAAAGTAATTCAAAACTCACCTAAGGTAAAACATTATAATGTGGAGCGACAGCAGTGTACCCTAAAACAATAATCAGATGATGTCTCTGGCAATGAAGGAATTTCTAACAAAACACCCACAAATCGATGACACAGTTTCAAAATACTCTACTGCTGGTCACTTGTGTATTCAGGAAGTACACAATGTTCATTACCAGATAGAGAAAGCTTTGAGAGTTAGTGAATTCTGGTCACCGAATTCTTTCAAGTGGATACATTTGGCAGTAAACAGAAAAAAGCCACTTAATATTATTCAGATGAAAACAATGCATTTTAAGGATTTCCATAAAAGCAGCAAGCATCTTCATTTTAATAAATACCTTTCTTCCAAGTTTCGCAATTAAGATTCACTCAAAGACTAGCTGAAGTAGAGTATAAAATTAAACATTCTGATTCACAATTTTTCACCGTAAATGTGCAACCATACATTTCTACAAGATAGGTGGCGAAAAGTTCTTCTTCCATCTATCCGCCTGTGCAAACGTACGAGGCGAAAGAGAAGTTTTTAAATAAGGAAAAGGTAGCCGATTTAGCATACATGTTGAAATGGATGCCAACTTTGGATCAAACTTACTTCATAGAATTGCTTAAAAAACAAAAATAATATTATGGCTACACGACATTTTACTTTAAAATGTTTGTAATATATCATTTCAAATATAAGTGTAATTCAGTAATTTACAATAGGTTACTTTTTTCCACTTCTAGTTGGCTAAGTCTAAGTAATGACATGAAATTAAATTGAGTACTCTAAATAAGATTTTTACTAAAATGTAAGCATATTTCTTTGAATTCTTTCAAATTTAATAAATGATACAGTTACATGTATATTTGCAATTATTTAAGTAATATACCAGTCAAATTTTCCTACCAACAAAGATAGAACCTTTTTGCTCGAACTTGAAAATGCGTATTGAGAGTAAAAAGGTTCTATCTGTAAAAGTAGGGTCTCGATTTCTACCAAAATTACAATGCTTTTAGAATAATTATCAGTCTACAGTTTTGTGCTTGGATGTCAAGTACACTGACAAAGTTTCAATACATTTAATAAAATTGTTTTTGTTTTAGAGAGGGACAAAACTTTGAAATGCTCTCCTATAAAATTTACTGCGGTGCAGATAGAACCTTTTTACTTTAGGGTCGCGAACTAACTTCACAGAGAACCTACAGCCAACCACTTTAATTACTTTGCATGTAACTTCTATTTGACCTTACCACAAATCCTCACTGTAAATGCTCTGAACCTTGGCCGAAATCCTACACAACCAACCCAAATTCTAAATAAATACCCATTCCAGTAATTCTCGAAAAAATTCGCTGAAATTGACAGTTAAAAGAGGTACCAAGATGGTTTCCTCACCCATCAATAATATTAAGTTTAGTGTGTAAGTTAGTTGTAAGCATCAAAAACATATGTGTAGTGTACGTTTATCTGATCTATGTAATATTCAATAAGAAAATAAATTTTAAAAAAAATCAATGTTTTCAAGCTGGTTTAGTAACCTCTAACATTCACGTGCAACAAATTTTATGACAGTGGTGTTTACAAATTTGCCACGACACTAAAGGGCAGACCCTACGCGCACACAGCGTTTGCTTCATTTCGCACTTCTCATCGGGAAAAATGAAGACGAAGAAAGAGGAAATACAAGGGGATCAGGGAGGGAAGAAATGGGAGGTCATATCGGGAGTGAGAGTTTGTCGATGAAGGTAGTACAAACAGCGTTTCTTTGGTTTGAACACAAGAACTAACATTATTACAGTTAGTTAATTTTTACAGTATATTGATATTTTAATTTTTACAGTACTGTGATCAAATTTTTCATTTAGAAAAAAAAAATACTGTGAAAAGCATCGATCACAAAACATGAATGTTCAAAAACATCGGTGTTAATGCATCAATGTTTAAAACATTGTTTTGAAAACATTGACATCGATGTCGTTTCGTCATGTCGATATGAAACCCTTGAGTGGAGCAATGGCGACATTAGGCGCGAGGCAGAGCAGTGGCGAAAGAGAGAAGAGGCGAGACAGGGAGAGGAGGACAATGGCGAAGGCGGCGAGTGGGCGGCGTGTGGGAGAGGGGGGGCGAGGGCCTCTGCTGGCCTAATGGCGACGGCTTTTTTGCCGGCGACCTCCGGCGCTGTCGCCGGCGCCGCGCATAAATCCCCACGCGCACACACGCGGCGGCGGAGGGGGTGGCGGAGGTGCAGGCGGCGGTAGAGATGGTGGTGGAGATGGCGGTGGCGACGGTGGCGGTGGGGATGGTGGCGGCGGCGGAGGCGGTGGGGGCGGAGGCGATGGCGGCGGCGGAGGCGGCGGCTGAGGCGGTGGTAGCGGAGGCGGTGGGGGCAGAGGCGATGGCGGCGGCGGAGGCGGCTGAGGCGATGGTAGCGGAGGCGGTGGGGGCGGAGGCGGAGGCGGCGGTGGCGGAGGCGGTGGTGGCGGCGGCGGCGGCGGCAGCGGAGGCGGCGGCGGCGGCGGCGGCGGTGCCGGTGGCGGTGGCGGTGGCGGTGGCAGTGGCGGTGGCGGTGGCGGGGACGGAGACGGTGGCGGGGGCGGGGTCGGAGGCGGGGGCGGGGGCGGTGACGGTGGCGGCGAGGGTAGCAGGAATAGCAGCGATGCTGGTGGGAGAGGTTACTTCGGCTACGGCTGTAGAGTTGACATTCGCGAGGTCTACGAGGTCGTGGATGGAGTCAGTATGTGTAGAGGTGTCAGTATTCATGTCAGTGACAGTAGAGATGTCAGTGTTTGCAGAAGTGTCGGGATTAAGAAAGCTAAGGTGACAGATTCAGATGTTTAAATTGAGCGTTTGTTTGCAAAACATGTACGTGCGACTCTAGAAGTGTGGAGAACAGCTCAGGTGATGTGGGAGTAATACGGGTTTTAGCAGCAACGTTGGCAGATGCAACGAAAGATCCAGCGATGGCCTCGATATTAGAAGCCGCAGTGCCAAGGACGATTTGACAGCGTTGCAGGTGCTTATGTTTTGCACACGATCGGGCCAAATACCTCTTTGTACATATAACTTTGCTTATGTGTGCGCTGTACACATTTGTATGTTGTCCAATTGGTTTTCACACGCCTCCGATTTCGTATGTTTGCTTTCCATCGTCTCACCAGCGCCTAGTTATTATTTTTTTGCTATGCTATTTGTTTGGAGGCTTGGCAACCTTGCGGCAAGTTTTTGTCGTGTTATGTCATCCACGGAAATTTTGATAGACACTTCCTTAGCCATGACACAGTTTTTCTTTGGTTTATCACCTTGCAGTTTTTATATGGAGAGGTAAATTTTGTTACAGAGTGATGAACGCTACTTTTTCAATAATATACCTTGTACCCCAAGGCTCTTTGTTTAGAATATCAGAGTTCATTTTGCTCCAACTGGTCAATACAGCCTAAATTTGCCAATGTCTTATAGTCTATTGGCATCTACAGATACCTAAAATGCCAATACCATTTATGATTTTAATAAATAATTATATACTGAACAAAAAATGCTGCATTTACATTGGAAAGGAAGGATTAATAATGTAATTGGAAATTGTGATACGATGTTCCATTTATAGTGCTAAAACACCTTCTTAGCAACAAGAAAAAGAAACAAATACATGCCGCAACATTAGAAGAAACTATAAAATAATATTCACTAATTAAATGATCAATAACAAAGAACACAAATGGCAGTAGCCCAGCCAATTCAAATATTTGCCATCGCCTGAATTGAGGTCTATGATGAAAGTTTATAATTTATTTCACAATAGGCCCACTGGTATACTCTTTCAAAATACTTTCTTTGTTCCCCTCTCACTATTTATGGCCACTGAATTGCTTATTTTATCATGTATTTCTGCTCGTGAATTTTCAACGAATCTTGTGAACGCTTTTAGTACATCGATCATCTTCACAGAATAATGCAATGTTCACGTTCACCGAGTAAATATATTTGAGTAATGAAATAAAAATAAGTGCACTTGGCGTGAATTTTACTGAGGAGATTATTTCATAATTTCTTTCTGGTGGAATTCTCGTATTTGCTGAAGTTTGAATTAATTCTTCATATTATAATTTCAGTGAAATAGCCCGGACAGCATGCGTGAATATTGGCCCCTAGTTGATGTGCATTCGTTAGTGATGCTTCACAATACGTTGGCGCTGCCACCAATGCACAACAGTGTTCGGAGACAAAAATATAAGCAGAAAAAGAACTCAAGTTGGTTTCGTTTGAGCAGTTTTATCGTGACAGGTTAACGCATTTAAATGCAAAACAGTGGCTATGTTTGGTAAACGAGTTGAAATATAGGTGCCAAGAATCCTTCATTTTTTCTACGATAATCGCGAAATTCCAACATAGACATCTCCTGTTTTTTGCATTAAGGTAAGACAGAGAATACGGTGCGTTTTTTTTTTATTTTGTTGTGATTTAACTGATTTTCTGCCATTTTCATCTTTCCCTCAACAAACTCCAGATTTTTAAACTATTATTTGTCGCAAAAATAACGCTACAAAAACGAGTACTTTATTATTATTTTATATAACTACTCTCTTATAATTAGTTAAAAATAAATTTTTACATTAACTGCCCTATGAAACCATACGATTTATTAGCGATAGTTATTCTTTTTCCGTACAAGACCTTCTGGTCTTGTCCTGGGATAACAGTAATGGTGATGATGATGATGATGATGACGATAATTTGTCTGAACTATGAAAAAATGTTCGAAGAGAAAGGCTGAAACGCAACATTTGAAGTAAGAAACTTTCTCACATTACAGAAAAGTATCGTCTTGATCACGTATGAAAAAACAGTTTCATACGTCAGTACTGGCATGTTGGATTCTGTTAAAAAGGCACAACAATTTTACTTCAGAGTATGGCAAAACAGTGCATCACAGAGATAAAGTTTATTGATACCCTTCCTCAGACACTGTTAGAAGAATAGAAGCATTGTTTTTATTCGTAGAAGGTTAATATTCCTATTTACTTTCTCGCCTTACGAATACTTCGTAAGAAGAGAAAGTTATGTAATCGTGCGCCAGTAAATGCCGAATTTTCTCCAGAAAAACTCTTATAGCTGAGGTCTGGTAACGAAAAAGTGGATAAATTCTATTGCTAAATTTAGAAAATAATCCTCTAACTCGCGGTGAAGCCAAAATCCATGTTCTGATGCTTCTTGTTTAATTAGAAAATAAACTTCTATTTGACTATATGACTCAACGGCGCGAGTGACGGAGTGTGAAATGTTTTTGTCTGTCGAGGGAGGCGCTCGGAGCCCACTGTGTCGTGATCGCCGCCGCCGCCGCCGACGGCGCCTCTGTCGCGTCGCCCTGCAGACAGCGACAGCATTTCGCACTCGGCGCTTGGCTCGCGATCTGCAAGCCGCGTGGAATACGCCGTTCTCCTCGACAGCGCCCCCTCCCCTCCCCCTCCCCACCCCACTTCCCTTCCTCTCACATCCTGCTGGAGCAGGGAGTCCCAACTTTCTTCTTGCTTCGACCTCTGATAAAAGAATTATTTCTTCCCCGTATACACCCCCGTTTATATACGGAGTAATATAAAGTGTTTCGAAAACTCAAACTTTTCTATGAAAAAGAGCTTCAAATTTCGCTTTTTAAGTAACGCTTAAACGCCATATTCTTAAAAACGACTAACATTTTTTCAAAGAAAATTGCCATTTAGGAAAAGGCTTTAGTGTTCTTTAATATTCTAAAATTAATATTTGCGTTCTACCATTAGGAAACTGAAAAATCAAGAAAATATAAAAAAAAGTTCTTTGGGCGGCGATAGATGGCTGCTGGCACGAGTATGTGGCAATTCCGAATAGCTAGCCCAGACCCAAGGAAATAGGAAACTAATACGGGAAAGTCTGTGCCTTTCTGTATCACCACTAGTTTTCTATAATCTACAGCGAAAAAAATAATCATGACGTGAATCCAATTAGACAAAGAATACGAAAAACCTTTTGAAAAAATGGTTTATTAGATTTTCGTTCTATTATTTTTGTGGTAGTAAAATTATTCATTTTGAAAAAAAAACGATGATTTGATGTTTTGAAACTTTATATAAGCAAACAATCAATTTCATTTATATGTTTTGTAATCATAGGATCTTGATTATACCAATCTGCTTCGCCGGTACGTGTTCGGCTATTGACCCCTTGATCATCATTCACACCGTTAAAATTTCATTCGATCGACCTCCAGGGGATCGATACCTCGCCTGCCACGACAAGACTCTTCCCCACCGGGACGGAAGAAAGATTTAGGATTTCACCGCGAACATTCTAGCTCTATAAGATGTTTTCCTCGTTTTTCTCGATGACATCGCGTAGTTTATATGCCAACACGCTACTACTGCAGCAACTATATTATTCGCTTTGAGTTTCTCTTTTTAATGGATTACTCGGTTGTTGTTTTTGGTGAGTACCTTGATTGATCCGGCGCCTAGCGGCACAACCGAGAACGACGCGAAATACCGTGAGATATTCCATTTTGATGACACACACCCACGCGCCAAGAAAGAAAAACCGAAGTATAAACAAGGAAAAACCGTGTGAGGGGCCTATATTGACTGTCCTCCCGTATTAGTTTGCAACTGTTAATAGGCATTTGGTTGATTAATTGTTAGTGCTTCCAGGCGCGACATCTACTAGGGTCATTTGTCCACTAAGTGTAGTGGATGTTATTGTTAGGGAGGTGGCGATTGTCTTCCCTCGCTGGATGTTGAGATGCGTTGACCTACTGTCCTCTAGCGGGCTTTTCCCCAAACAGCAGGTCCCCCACCAGTGGGGCACCACCCTCGCCGGGATAGGCTCTAAGCTCCCGATCGGTCTCATGACATGTGTGGTAGAGTAGTGCATGTTCGTGTGTATGGTGAGGATAGGACAATGAAAAGGAAAAAAAAGATCGCGCGCGGTCCGTGCCCGTTTATTAGGGAACTGCCCCGGCAATCACCTAGGATTGATCGTCGAAACCACGGAAAACTACCGATCAGAGCAGCCGGCCGCTAGAATTCTCCTCCAGACAGAACTCTACCCAGCTACCTTGATAGTGTCGAAAATCCTGCCACCGTTGGGTCTGGAACCTAGAACCTCCCGGTCAAAGGCACTGCAGTGACATCCGTTAAAGTCCTGAGCCACCTCTTTTGGTCCCTCCCTCATTCGTTTGCGACTGTTAATAGGGATTCGGAAATCTCAAGTCTCTTGCAATTAGGTCTTAATTGAACGACACCGTTTTTGTACATTATTCATCACCAATTGTGATAAACCAGTCGCTTTCTGCTAAAGGGACGACCTCCAGCTCCCACGCACGTGCGCTCAGCGGCTGAGAAGGCTTTTTGTTTCGATCGAACACCGCAACCGTTTTACGCCCACGCGAGACTGTATCTCTTAATGGCGCGAACGTTTAAATATGCAGTCCACGAAGCGAAAGCAGATACATTTTATCCAGAACTACAGCTCCACTGAATTCTATTATGGACGCAAAGCTATCGTGTGTGGAGTTTTTTTTTATTGTGCAGCTTTTACAGTTACGAGAGGAAAGTAACGCTCGAACGTGGTGTAGTTAAAGACAACTATTTCCTTGAAGCCACAAAACATAGTGGGGCAACACGCCTGATTATAATAGTGAAAACGAAATGGCAGAAGCTATTTATTACTAGCAACTGTCTGGACGAGGACACACTCTATTTCACACACAGTTTATTAACAGCAATTTATTACTGGACAAGGTAACTATGAGAGTTTTTTATGAGAGGGTACGCTGAACTTCGCACGGAATAATCACATGTTCATCAAAGAGATTCAGTTGACAGAACAAAAATATATACAACCATCAAATAATATCAATTACAAAATGTGGTAATCTGGATGAATGCTTTCCACATGTAAGCATACATTCGAACAATCACACAACGATTAAAGGGTATCTAGCATATCTTGGAATTTCCTTCTTATCTCTTTCAAGTAATCACACAATTAATAAAATGCTGTTTGAAAATGAGAGACTGCTTTACGACCAATATACAAAAAGTTGCTTAAAGGAAGTTTTTGATGAGAACATCACTGACAAACTTCTGAAAAATCTGTTATGTAAGCATGACAGGTCGTTAAGAAAAAATATAATGTAGTTCGTTTCCCGAACATGTCACATGTTTCTGAAAAATGACCGCAGTATCTTATTTTTAGAATCGTCCAATTATGTTACAGTGAACATTTCTTGGTGGTGAGATTTTTGTAATTCCTACAGAAAAACGCAGTGGCGTGTTTCTATAAAACTATGTCGAAGAGACGTAGCTATGTGACCAGTTCACAGGAAAGAATCTGAGAATTTCTGAACAAAGAAAGGAAATGTGGAGGGGTTTCCAAATTAGACCTTTATATTCACGAGAAATAAACAATTAGAAGCGGGCAAATTCTAAATTTCTTGAATCCAAATCCCTATCTTCACACAATGTGCATTTCTTCAAATTTGAAATGCTTTGATTTATCCGTCAACGTAAACTGTTATAAAATTAAAAGAAGTCTTCGTTTTGTCTATATCCATGTAACATTTGCAGAAACCAACATTACAATCCAGGTATGAATTTAACAACTTATAGTATAATAGCTATTAATAGAATTATTTCATTTTATCTCAAGTTTAATTTTTATCCGTTCGAGTTTTGTAAATTTGTATTTTGTAAGTTTGTTAAAACGAATGTAAATTTGTGAATAAATTAAATGGTTACTTTACTGTTTGAGCCATGTAATGTTTATAGAAAGAAGAAACTGTTAGGAAATAAGGTGCGTCAGGAGCCTTAACCGAAACATTTGAATGAGTTTTCTTACAAAGAATGAATTCTGTTCCGTGATACAAAAAGAAACAATAACAAAAAAAGTCGAATCAAATAAAAACCACACAACTTTATTAAAATTTAATAGTTTACAAGTTAGATCAGCTGCACTAACATCGAAACAGCGCCACATTAATTCTAATTTTTAATGGCATCGCTAAACAGTGATTATTGGATTCATCAACTCGTTCGAAACATTTACTCTCCTTTTAGACAGAGACGCATCATCTAACTGAAGTTGATGACTCTTGTTAATTCAAAAATCGAACTAGAGTTTCTCTGAAGCGAAAAATCTTTCATGGTGCTCAACGAATATTCATCTCTTACACAGTAACATCCGCTCTCGTTGTTGTGGTACGATTTCGTAGAGGAAAGAAGCCATTGCTCGATTTCGGGTCCAGGAGAGGTGGCTCAGGACATCAACTGATGTTACTGCAGTATCTCTGACCGGGAGGTCTTAGGCTAGAGTTCCAACGATCGCAGCATTTTTCATCCTAGCTGCATAGCTGTGTCCATTTTAACCGCTGTCCCAGGAGAATTCTAGCGGTAGAATGCTCTGATCGGTTGTTTTGCGTGATTTCTCCTATCAATACCAGCAAAAAGCCGGAGGAGAATTCTAACAAACTGGCCACGAACCACACTCCATCTTTCCTTCCCCTTCCTTATCCTATCCTCATTCCTTACTTACATTTACATGCCCTACACTACCACACATGCTGGGAGAACGATCGGGAGCATAGAGCTTGTCCTGTCTGTGGAAAATAATACCCCTTGTGGGACATACCTGTTTGGAGAAAAACGCAAGCCAGATGTCGATGCCGGATCTCACCACCTAGGCAAGATCATGCCACCTTCCGAGGAAAAAAAACCTGCACTACTCTAACGGGACAAATGATTATAGCAGTTGACGCGCCCGGAATCAATTGTAACGCGTGTGTCGTGTGCCTAGATGGTCGTGTTGGCGTCCCACGGATGATGCAATACGACCTTTGAGAAGGCATAGATTGGAAGAGAGTTTGTAGACGGGAACAAAAGTGACCTCCTTTAAACAGGCATTGTCAAGGTCACGGGCAAGGTGACTAACTCACTAGAGTTCGTTGGCTCCGTGTCCAGAGCAACAGACGGTTTAGAAGTAAGTTTCTCCAGGGTGGCGGCACGTTACTAGAGACCTGGCTCATGACAGTCGTCTGGAGAAGTCACATGACAATTATTCTCCCAAATTTAAAGATATTAATACCCGTTTTCTCTAGTAAATCCAATTAAATATCTATTAAAATAAAATACTTCAGTAATATTTGAACTCATCAATTTAAAGTAAAATTAAACATTGTGGATTGAATGTATATTGATTTTGTAATCGTATTTACTTAACAGTGCAAACTGCAATAACTTATTACATTCCGACTGGGAACAAAGTTTGTTAAAAGAGCTCTCGTGAAAATGATAAAATAAATTTAGAGGGAGGTGTTACTAGAGTAAGTAATCTTAGACTTCATCATTTATTTCGTATTAATGGTATACACAATGAATAACTTAATAATTTAATAAAACATAACCGAAACAGAATATAGACAAAGAATTATCCATTGTATCGTATTCCTTCCTTGACAAAAATGCAAAATTTCAAAAGAAAATAAACACCAGGTAATTAAGTAATAAGTAATTAAATATATTATAAACATAATTCTAAACCCTGTTGCTTGCTGGAAAACATCCCGCCAACATATCTTCGAATGAGCAAACAATTCGTGGCGACGAAGGCAACCAACCACTCGTCGAGATGTTTCGAGCTCGCTGTGTACTTAGTTTTCCCGTTGCAGCATGCGCTTGTACACACCCTGCGTGAATTTGGAGGGAAAATGAGAGCGGAGCCAGAGGAAGTGACCTGTGCTCTCAAATTGATAGATGGATTCCGGGAGCGTGAACCAGGTATTACTCCCGTAAGTGTAGTACATGTTTTTGCTCGGGAGACGGCGGTGACTTTGCTCCGCTCTGGATTGGCGAGATTCGGCGCCGACCCCACCGTCGGCTAGCGGGGTTCTCCTCAACCAGGTATCTCCCATCGGCGGGGCACCGCTCCAGTCGGGACGAGGTCTAAACTCCCGATCGGTCCCACGGCATGTGAGGTAGTGTACTGCATGTAAGTGTGTGAGTAAGTAAGGGTTAGAATAGGAGAAGGAATGGGAAGGAACGATCGCGCGGCTGTCAGTGGCCCATTTGGTAAGGTACTGCTCTGGCAATCGTCCAGTATTGATTGAAGAAAACCACGGGAAAACTACGAATGAGAGCAGCCGTCAGACAGCGACAGAACTCGACCTAGCTGTTTGGCTAATGTCGAAAATCCTGCCCCCGTCGGGACTCGAACCCCAGGACCTCCCGGTTACAGGCACTGCAGTGACATCAGTTGATGCTCCGAGCCAACTCTCCCGGTGGTGTGTGCTGTCAGGAGTGCCGTGCTTCGTAGGTGGGCAAGTAGTTCGTGTGGGCGCCGTTTCACTGACTGCCTTTAGAGACTTGGCATTCCCAGGTAAATACAATCAAAATGAAACAGACACTCATCATAAATTAGAATTTGCGTTGTTTTGAGAACTTTAATTATTTTTTAGCTATGGCAATTGTCGTTCGAGTCGCACTGATATGCGACTCGAAGTCAATATCTATGTCGGCGCCTGCTGGTATAGGCCACCCGCATTTCTTTCGCGCTGGCCGGGTGGTGGTAAACGCAGGTTGTAATCAGGCAGACCCTGTAGCCACGGAAAACATACCAGAGGAATACTCATCAAGAACAGCCCAACGTTGTCCCAGGTCCACTACAGATCTCACTATAAGATACCGACATATTCCCTTTAAAATAAGTACAACTGTCGCAATAATGGTACATTTTCTTGAGAGAACATATTCACAGTAGTTATTTGTGAAACTAGAACAGAAAGTACTGAAGTTCAACTTGTATAGAAAGTTAAGTAGTTAGGTCACATTTCCTTACTTTTCAGGGCATGACTTTTAAAGTTTTCAGTTGTGAAAAATCGGTATTTTGTAACATAACAATAAAATTTGGTAACATGAACACCAATATTAGTTACCACTTTGAGAAAGTTGATGTCATTAATGTCATCAATTATAAGAAGACTTAAAAGTCTCACCCAGACAAATAGGAAAATTTGACTTAACTACTTAGTCCCTGCTCACACACATATTCTGTATGTCGTATGAAGTATCTTTGTAGAATTTTTACTTGAAATATTGACTATTTTCCAAACATATCGTCACTAACTACCCATATATTCACTAATTAAATTAGTGGGCGCTGCAACAGCATATACTTTTTATCAATATTTGTAAATTTGCAATTTTCGAAAATTCAAAGAGTTCAACGGAAATGAGATCCCCGCCATTCTTTAAGCATTTCTTGTTCTATTCGTGTAAGAAATTTAAAGAAGAAAATTTGAGTGCTTTTTTAGAAAAAAAATGTTAATTGTTTTAATGCTTTAATTTACCGCCAAATTACACGAAAACTTCACATATTTTCGAATAATTGAACATGAACTTATTTATTTAAAGACCAATCTTTAAGGAACATTTTCATTAAGGGAAAAATCATTATCTTTAATATCGTAGTTCTAGGAAGACGACCTCCAAAAATTTTCCGGCGGTTCTTCAATGTGCCTTCGTAAGTGCAAGAAAGAAAAAATGAGAAGTATTTAGATTGTAATTTTTTTGTGCACGACGATACGTGAACCAACCCAGATCGTTGACGTAGCACATCGCCGACGTTCATTATTTGTGACGAGGAGATGAAATCGTTAGAAGGAAATACGACAGAAGTCGTAATGCATCACTGACAGACACCAGCGCTCCGGTGCCTCGTCGAGCTGTTAACAATGCTCACGTAACAGCTACGTGCTACTTCAGAACCTCTTCTAATGACTGAAAGCACTTCAAAATTCAGAATTTCTGCGAACCATCGCGTAACTCTGTTAAACAATATTTTTAATTTGCCTTAAAAAATTGAAAACGGTATTTAGGAAAAAAGTTTGCTAACGTTACGCAGAGCGTGAAAAACTACAAAAAGTTTGTATCGATATAATTAAATATATTTTAAAAATATTTTTAAACTTTGATGTTTACAGCCCTTTGAATGTATAAAACTAATTTTTCTTGAGAAATAATAAACATTGGGAAACAGAGATGTCTTTACTTCAGATATATAGGGAAGGTTAAACAAAACAATAAATTCATTCAAAAATTGGTGATGTAAGTTTCTTATTCATACGTTGTAGTAGTAGGTTGAAATAAATAAGCTGAACTCATCAAAGCGTACATTCTAAAATTCATCATGAAGTACAATATCCTACTTTGAAAATATTTAATAAATTAGTAAATTACGAATTCTGTTTTTAGCTTTGAAGACATTCTCCTTCACAATCAACTGGACTAACGCGAAGGCATTTCTAACGCAGAAACTTGTTGTAAATTTATTCGACGTTTCGAGATCTATTCTTAATCGAAGTTCTCGAGGACTAGGTATAAAACATTCAGGCTAGAATTAGTGACGAATGATGATTATTTAGCACATCTCTCGTCAGAGCAAATATTGGTCAGAGTGAGGCGGCTATTATTAATTCTAACAAATTGAAATACGTGCGTATGATAACTGATAACACACTAATTATTACTTAAATTATTTTAAAAGACCTTTTAAATTAATTTTTTAAGGGTGTGGCAACAATGCTAATGAATATCCTGACTCAACACTGAGTATAATGGGTAAACAGTAGAGCAGTGCGAAACCCCCTGGCGGGCTTAGCGGCGCTGCGCAGGGAGCAGGTTGCGCAACGCCCACTTAAGCCCCGTGACACTGAGCCGCTGGCTTCGGTGCGGGGATCGACACCACGTGTCACTGCGGCAGGGGAGAGGGCGAGAGCAAGGCCGGGGGCGGGGGCCGGGCGGGGGCCGGGCGGGGGCCGGGCGGGGGCCGGGCGGGGGCCGGGCGGGGGCCGGCGGGGGCCGGGCGGGGGGCGGGGCGGGGGCCGGGCGGGGACGGGGCTGGAACGGGGCGATGGCGGAGGCAGGGGCGGGGTGGTGGCGCGAGCCGGGCAGGGAAGAGAGGGGGCGACGGAGGGGGCGGGGGCGAGGAGAGGACGGTGTACGGGTGAGGCGGGAGCGGGGCGAGGGCGAGGGCGAGGGCGAGGGCGGGACGAGGGGGGGCGGGGGGGTGGCTGGTGCAGAGACGGAGCGGAGGCGAGAACAGAGGAGTGAGGGCAGAGGACGGGGCGGGGAGCAGGAGAGTGTGCGGGGCGAGGCGGGGACGAGAGGGCAAAGGGAGGAGCGAAGAGGAATTCGCCAGCAAGGCCTCCAGGGAAAGGCAGGAAGCGCCCATATACGGCCCTATTGGAATCCGCGCAAAGGATAATTAAATTTACCTCCAAACAGATTTATGTCTGTGTTTATTAATGAATTATTTTGAACCAATGTTTACACACAGTTTCTTCCTCTTCTCTTCAATTTTCTTAAATAAGTTGAAAACGGAAGATGTCAGTAAACAATAGGTTCAAAAGAATTCAATAATTGAATTTGTTTCATCAATCAATATTTATGTTACGAAGAAGATCAACCATGGAATATATAGAGAACTACGCGAACTGGTTTATTATGTTGTGATAAATATAGCTATGTATGGAACATACATGTGTTGGTAATATGTAACAGGTACATAAATTGAACATGTACGTATAAAAAATATAAACTGTTATCTTTGGTATTTGTTGTAATTTTAAACATTACAAATCAAGCAGCAAATTAACAATTGAAAGGCGCGGTGCGCAATAGTCACAGCGATTGTTTTGAATCGTATGTCAAGAATATCAGACCTTTTGTTTTACTATTGGTAAGGTTATGGTTTAAACAGTGATTCAAAATTGCTTTCAGATTCACATAATGAAGTTTATTAACCACGATCATTTAGAAAACCACTCTCGTTTTGAAATTATTAAAGGAAGTTTATACTCGGTACTCCAACCGTAAGTGGTTGTGAAACACAGAAATACATATGATAAAAGAACATAACAAGAAAGACAAATGGAAATGCATTACGTAAAGATTAGACTGAGTTTGCGAGTAGTTGGCTGTTTGTTTACGCATATCCAAGTTAGTTAAGTTAAGGGACAAGACTCGGGAATTCTCTCAACCCACTACTATAGTTTTGAACAAAACATCAAAAATGAAACTAAATGAATGCCACAAACACACACAGATAACGGTTACAAGAAAAGTAAACAGGCAATATCTGATATCAAATAACATTTGTGTCACATTTCATGGAGCAAAATAAAAGTATGTGCTTTCATAAATCCTCTTCCTGAAACAATGGGATCGGTGTATGCAGTATTTTTTATGAAATTAAACTGATTGCGTTCATCATGTCGCATAGAAAAAAAAATCGTTTTCGGGAATCGCTCAATTAATTGACGGATTAGTAACTCCGAGCGCATCAAATGCTAAGGTCATTAGTCCCGTAAGTGTAGTGCATTTTTTCTCGGGAGGTGGCGGTGATCTTCCCCCCTGAAGGGTGAGATCCGGCGCCGAACCTACCGACGGCTAGCGGGGTTTTCCCCAACTCTGTATTGTCCAACAGCGGGGCACCACCCAGCCCGAACACGCTGTAAGCTCCCGACGGTCTCCGTCATGTGTGGTAGTGTAATGCATGCGAGTGTGTGTAATGCATGCGAGTTTTGCCTTATTAAATCTCCTGTTATATGGTTTTCATTAATTAAAAATAAAAACTTAGTGTCTTGTACGGAACTCTCTATTTGATTGAAATAAATTTAAGCGCGGTCTAGCATGTCGACCACTGGAGCGGTATCTATTGCATTGAATTATTACCCTCATGGCTCTATTTTTTTGGCGATGTTTTTTATTGCCACCCACTACGATTTTGTTTTATGGCGATGTTGTTTTCTTTTGCCATCCCTCCAAAGGCCCGCGTGCCCTGCCCCCTCCGGGCTGCATGATTTGAATTTGCACTAGATTTATGAATGAGGCTTCTTTAGAGTTCTCTGCCTGGTCAGTGATGGCGGCGCCGGAAACTCAAGTGTCAGATAACTCGTCTCGAAAAAGAATTAGACCCCTTGAGACGCTGTACTTATGAAAACGTGCATATTTGTGTTGTTTGTCAAGGTTTGTTGACATGTAAATGAGTTTGGAGCTGAATTTTACCATTTTGTAAACATAAATGTGGATTGGCAAAGGTTGATATGAATTGTCTGATTATAGCACGTAGTTATTTCAATGATTATAATTTCCAGATTTTTTTTCTCAAATAATATTTTGAGAATCTGCATCTGCTATTTTGTTACCATTACGTTGAGGCAAACTCTAAAGAAGCTTCATTCGCAAGTCTAGTGCAAATTAAAGAAGCTTCATTCGCAAGTCTAGTGCAAATTAAAGAGCTTCATTCGCAAGTCTAGTGCAAATTCAAAACATGCCTCCAGGCGTAGAGCGGCTGCTGGGCCGAGTGGCTTTTTGCGCGCGGGTCCAGTCTCCGGCGTCGCATCCGAGGCCACCGACGCGACGCCGCCGCCGCCGACGAGTTTTTTCGCCCCCTCTCGTCTGCGGCGCTGTCTCGTTCACACGGTAATCTGGATGTCTCCCAGGTGCGACGGTCAGCGCAGCGGAGGAAATTGATCCTGTCACGTTTTCCCTTTCGTCGGAGCAGGTTGCGTGGAGTCGAGGCAATGGATGGGAATTTAAAACGAAAATTGTCGCGCGAGTTCCAAACAAACAGGAGGGGATTCATGGCATACCGGAACCCTTTTTCATATCAGTTTCTAAAGTGGGGAATTAGGACATTGGATTGATTTGGAGTAAAGTAACAATTTAGGTTTCTTATTATTTCTAATGTTTCCCGTGTAAAGTTTGTGTCTTCATGAAGAGTCGCACAGCAAGTGCCACCTGGGGAGTGTACACATGGTGTCATCCAACTCCCCCACCCACTCTCTTAAGACTTCTCCTAAACGTTGCATTAACGACTGAAGAAATGAAAAAAAATCGCTAGTCTTAATGGCCGGTGATGTAAGTGGTGGTGACTGAGGACAAAGGTGGCGACATATCCTACTGTCCCAGCACCCGCAGTTTAAGTTATGTGAAAATACGTACGAATTTTGCAAGGTTCTTGTATACGAATCTGCGCATATTTTCCCGTACCATGCACAAATCTTAAACATTTTGAAAGTGATTGTAGCAGACCTTACACCCGTCATGTGAAACACGTTAAAGCTCGAAAACTCCTATCTGCCTGCGTTACCCACACACATCCATCACAGACTTCATGATAAAATAATTTTTTTTCATCTTACGAACCCTCTAAATGTATATAACCCCAGAAGTCTGAACCTCCAATTTTTGGATCGATTCCAAATCTTTCTTTCTCTATATATTCTCTATACCCGAGAAAAATTAAAAATTAAATGGTGAAAATCGTGAGGAAGGTTGTGGAGATACATGAAGTGAAGACAACAAAAATAAAGAGACCGTGCATCTACAGAGTAATTTGTGCAATAGTCAGCAACTCATTATTTTATCATTCGGCATTCGAAAGCTCGTTTAAGATAATCGTAGGAAAAGGTCAAAGGACGTTGAGTGTCATGTGGGGTCAGAATGAATAGATCATTACTCATAATTATTTAAAATCAACTGAAGTATAAACATTTCGAATTATTAGACTACACGCAAGAAAGTTTTAACATTAACTGAAACTTTAAATTAAAGTTAAGAATACATTACAGTCACAAAACGTTATGCAATATGCAATTTTACACCACCTGTATAATTTAAAAAAATGGTTTTTAGAGCAATGAAATAAATAGAAATAAATTCTTAAAAAAAATGTATTCCAACGAGAGTAAAATCAAGGTACTCGGGTACCGTAAGAGTTTGTGGACATCAGAACGGTGCTCGAAAGTTCGCCACATTCAGAACTTGAACTTGGGAATTTTCGATTTACGAAGTTCTAGTTGTGGGCTCAGAAATTAAAACATTAACACGGCAGCAAATACTTCTTAAGCAAAATTTGCGCGTCATCACTTCAAAAAAACTACGGTGAAGACTTCCTTGACAACGATGCAAACGTAGAAAATGAGTGAACTCAG